>JAVJIF010026691.1:0-45296 GCA_038442645.1 Agave tequilana
CATACTTCATGAAGATGTTCTCCCTCCTCAAGATCCGTATCACTTCATTCTTGCCCAGCTTGATGATATAATACGAACAGGGACTGAGCTCGATCTTATGACCTATGCGTTGAACGCCTCCAAGCAAGGTAGAACATGCAAGGGTTCCAGGTAAGTCATCAACCAAACTAGGTGAGTATTCCTTAATCTTCTTTCTTTTCTTTTATTTCTTAGTTTAGATCGCCAACACGATTTCTTTCACTACATCTCCAAATCTTTCATCATTTCTTTCCAACTCATTTGTACATAGTCGCTTTCTGATTCTCCACCTTCTTCATCTATCGCTTTCTTTCTAACTTTAACATAACTCATTTTTCATTTTTCATTTCTTAAAAACAAAGAAGAACTTTCGTTTTGTCTTCATAAAGATTTCAATAAAGAACCGTGAACGCTTCTATCGCAACCTTCCTTGTGGATCACGACCCGCATAGCCACTTGCTATAGCGGTAAGATTGAGCACTTGCACATCTTCATTCTAAATCTAAATTCTTTATTTTTATGTGCAGGTAAAGCATCAATCAAATTTTGGCGCCGTTGCCGGGGAGGGTAATGTTTTTATTGAAATCTGATTTTTATTAAAAAATTTTTAGAACTAAACACAAACTTTCTTCTCTGTTGCAGGTTATAGGGCAAGTAAGCAGGAAATAAGATTGCAGTAACATATAGGTGGTCTTGGGCCTCTGCTCTAGAAAGCAGAGACAAGTGCCCTCTGCTTTGCCGCGTTTTCGCGGCCAAAGCCGCGGATACGCGGCAAAAAGGAGTTTCTACTAACGTTACTTTTTGCAGGGCTGCTTGACTTGCAAAATTCTAGTTTTCTGCAATTTGTTTTTTTTTCTTATATGCATCACAAAAGCCTGCTAATAAACCAACAGTAAAATACTTGTTGACAAAGATAAAAAATTGATTAGACGTTTGCATTTTTAGGCACGTGTCTTTTCAATTCCTTTATTTTTACTGTTGAAGAGTGCTGGAGCAAGGTACGTTCGCATTGCATGTAGAATAGGACTCATCTCTTGGTTGATTTACATCGCTTTGAGTGAATCTTATTTACATATCTTGTACACTTGCACAAACTGATCTTAAGGACACCCATTAATAAGATAAAGGTGGGGATTTAGTCACCTATCCTTGACCCAAAATCAGATTCCAAGCACTTTACACCCGAGCCTAACTAAAAATGAGTAGACACTGGCCCTAGGGACATCTCGGACTCAATTAGGAGATTATCCTAAGGGGGAAAGTGTTGGAATTTGACTCCTGCAAAATCAGTGTCTAGGAAAGGGATTAAGGGCCGAAGCCCGAAGATTGGTGGTTATTTAATTAAGGAACGTCTTTGACGGAAAACCTCCCACCAATCTTGCCCTGACCTGGCTGATTAGCTTGTGGTCAAAGTCTGCATATACCTCCCGTGGATGGTCCCAACCAGTTAGGAGTCGTCTAGGTCATAGGTCTACCCTAACTTAGGTTAGAATTTTTTTTTTTTGTTTGCTTATTTGTTTGTTTTTCTTTCTTTGTATTCTATTGTGGATATGGCTTATAATATAATTTTTCAACTTCAATAATAATCCATATTACACACCGACTTCATTTTCAGATATTACCAACCCGACATATCATAACTTTAACCAACCAGTGTGCCAGATTGGTCTTATCCGAATCAATATAACCCATGCCCCCAATCTAATAACTATAATTTCCAGAATGATTTCAACTCTTCACAAGTCAGTGGGGATTCACCTACCCCGAGTCAAATTTTCAATCAACTTGTCCTCCTTCTCCACCTAGTCCACAATATTTTCAAGATTCATACTCAGTTCCACCAGTCCAAATAGAAAACTATCAATTTTGGAAATGAGTATGCGTGAGTCCAAACAAAAATCATAAAATCTGACGGACTCACAATTCCACACACCATTCTAAGACAACTCTTCATCTTTTCAACAACACAATGAACTTATCAACTATGAAAGATGCTTGAAGCCATGACTCAGGCTCAAACGCTCGGAATCGTGACATAGATATGATGGTCCAATCTCTACGTTCCCACCATTTGACCAGTTCTGATGTCACTAACCATTCTGTTAGAGCATGAGTCAGATTGTTTTGGAATCAAGATCTATTTCAGAACAATCATTTGAACTTGCCCAAACTCCAAATTTTGAAAAGAATATTGACAGTTTGGCACGTTATCCTTTTCCTGAAATCGAACTTGAAAATGAATATGATCATGATCCCAACTTAGTGATTCATTTTACTTCCTGATTCATATGACTCCGGTGTCTCACCTGATTTCAATCTTTTTCCTGAGTCAACATTGAATCCTGTGCCAATTCATCATGAAATTGAATCACCCATTCTTGATGATCATATTAAACTTGACCAATTTTACACTTCTGAAAATCCTATTAACAAATGGCAAGTTCTCATTTTTGATATTGAACTCAATGAGATATGTGACCTAGATTCTCAAATTTGTGATCCATTTCAACTTTCTGAATCAATTTGACTCTTATTTTGTTATCAAACTTGAGTAATATTTTAGAGTCAGTTTTGATTCCCCCACCTATCATTCCTGAACTTGAATCACCAATATTAAGTCACATTCCATTGTTGGAAAATAAATGTGGACTTGAGTTTCAACTTCTTGACTTGGACCCAATTTCTGAACCTATTTCGACTCCTGAACCTTTACTTGACTTAAGTCCCCTTCCTAAGTCGGTATTAGTTCCTGTACTTCCTGAGTCCAAGTCAATCATTCTATCATTTCATACTCCATTTTGGGACAAGGTGATTGATAATTTGACTCCGAAATTAATTATGGAATTTGGAAATTAGATGGTGTCAATACTTAATAAAATCCTTCATGATACACAATTTTAATGGGTTATATTAGAGAAACTTCGGGTGGGTTCCTCTGAGCCCCACAAATTGATTGGGCCACATTTCGTGGACCAATCAGACCACCACCGGAACCACCACCTTAAGGTAACATTTTACTTCCCTTTCGTCTTTTTCATGCATCTATGCATTAATTCATACATTGAGGACAATGCATGAGATAGGTGTGGGGAGGGTTTAACATAACTTTTCTTTTTATTTTAAAAAAAAATTTACATTTTCTTTACTTTAAAAAACTTTTTGAAATAGAAACAATATTTTGACATATTTTTTGTAAGAAACTAAGTTATTTTAAGGAAATGGAAAATCTAAATTAGGATTTCTTATACTTGGTCAAATAAGATTATTTGTTTGATTTTTAGGGTTAGGAAGATAATTTGTCAAAGTAATTTAGTCTTGATCTTTACCTTGATGAAATATGCACACTTCATACACTTACACACTTAGGGTTCAAAACAAAGATTCTTATGCCTTATAAAAAAAAAAAGATAAACAAATCTAATTATTGACTAGCTAGGTGCTTTGGCTTAAGCAAGCCTTAGTATTTTGCGAAAGATGATTAGATAAGTTTGAGAAAAAAAAAATATGAAAATCCCCTGATTAAGCTGGGTATTTGTGCCAATAAAGCATAAGTATTCACGCCTAAAAGGGATCCATATAATAAAATCCTTAGTTTTGTGGCCTTGTTTACTCGAGTCCTTAAGTCCTTGGGGTGTTTTCTCACCCGGTGCCCTAAGACCGTTTGGTTTGGGAGTCATGATTAAAGGCTCGTTACATGGGCAGATTAGAAAGCCTAATAGAACTAAGGAATAATACCACTAAAAAAAAAAAAACACACACACCACACACAACACACACACAACACACACACACACACACACCAATATATAAGGCATAAGAGTTAGAGTTAATGAACCCTTCATCAAATTTTCACAATCACAAGGTGCATATGACTTAGGGTAAAGTGATATACTAGATGAGAAGCACAATTTGACTCCTTACTTTGATTGATAACAAATTTTGAATAGAAACTAAGTTTAGGAATGAAAAAAATTCAGTTTTCCTATAACTTATAAATTGCTTAGATCTTACATTATATTTCAAATATTTTTCTGTTTCAAAATGCTTTTCGAAAATACTAACTCTTTGTTTCTCTTTCTTTATGGATTTTGTGGGTGTAATCCACTGAAAACCCTCACGAGATAAAATTCGTCCTCTAGGGAAAACCTAGAGGTTTAACGGCTTGTTGCACATGCTCAGTGCAATCGCGTGACCTGCGAAAATGATCTAATAATCCTTAGTATAGTTTAGTTGTTTTGCTCGAGGACGAGCAAAAGATAGGTATGGGGGTGTGATTGGTCGCTAATGTTGCATATTTAGTATCATATTTCCATACTTGTTATAGAATAAAACTTTGCATTGTCCTAATTAATTGTTTGATTTATTTGCAGGCCTATTCTTTAAGGAGATGAAGAGAAATGAGCCCAAAACCCACCAAAATTCTGAATTAAATCAGAGTTAATTCGAGCTCAGAGAATCAGGGCAAAAATTAAGAGGTTGAAACCGGTTGAGAAGAATCCTCTCAGAATCGATCGGTTAAAGCCAAGAATCAAAGGCCATTTCGTCAGACTCCCGGACTCAAACTGAAAATCCAACTACAGATAAAGTCAGAAGGCAAAGCCAGGGCGACCCACCAACAGGGTGTGGCCACCTGGCCACACCTAGCCGCGGAAACGCGGCCAAAGCCGCGTTTCCGCGGCTTGGTTGGGGAGTTAGGGGGAGCGTTTGCTCCCCCGATCTCCCCGGGATCCTGCACGTTGGGGTTTTGCCTAGAAAAGGCCAGTATTGCACTGAAAATGGGACGACCAGGCAGAGATATGATTTAGCCTAGTTTTCACTCTTTGTAGTTTAGGTTTTTCTTTTCTTTTATGTAATTTGTATGTAAGCTTAGGTTAGATGAAGATTCATGTAAGTAAGAGAGGGAGGCTGATGTTGAGAGTGACACCGATGTACCCTCCTCCTTCCTTCCATTTTTGTGCAATCAATAAAGGTAAACATTTGTTTATAATCGTCTCTTTACTTTTGTTTTCTTTTTCTTTTCCTCTTTCTACTTTACCTCTATTTTTTTTTGATGAGAATGCGAGTGAATTCCGATGCATAAGTATAACAAAGTCTTTGTGAGTGCCAACGATACTTCATGAAGATGTTCTCCTCCTCAAGATCCGTATCACTTCATTCTTGCCCAGCTTGATGATATAATGCGAACAGGGACTGAGCTCGATCTTATGACCTATGCATTGAATGCCTCCAAAGCAAGTAGAACATGCAAGGGTTCCAGGTAAGTCATCAACCAAACTAGGTGAGTAATTCCTTAATCTTCTCTCTTTTCTTTTATTTCTTAGTTTCGCCAACACAATTTCTTTCACTACATCTCCCAAATATTTCATCATTTCTTTTCAACTCATTTGTACATAGTCGCTTTCTGATTCTCCACCTTCTTCATCTATCGCTTTTTTTCTAACTTTTACATAACTCGTTTCTCATTTTTCATTTCTTAAAGACAAAGAAGAACTTTCGTTTTGTCTTCATAAAGATTTCAATAAAGAACCGTGAACGCTTCTATCGCAACCCTCCTTATAGATCACGACCCGCATAGCCCTTGCTATAGCGGTAAGAATTGAGCACTTGCACATCTTCATTCTAAATCTGAAATTCTTTATTTTTATGTGCAGGTAAAGCATCAATCAGTCAGCGTCTGACAATATACCCCCCGTGGATAGTCTAACCAGTTAGGAGTCGTCTAGGTCTAAGTCAGCCCTAGCATAGGCTTGTTTTCTTTTTTTCTTTATTTGGTTATTTGTTTGTTGTTTGTTTTGTTGTTTTCTTCTTTTTCGTAAATTGTGATATGTTTTAATCACAACAATTCTTTCAATCCTAATATGTATCCATTTTTCACTCCGACCACATTTGATTTGGATAACTCCGACCCAGCTATGTACAACATGAACCAACCATTTATGCCGAGTTGGGATTATCCGAATCAATATGACCCATATCCTCACCATATGACTATATTTTCAAAATTATTTCAACTTTTCACAGAGTCAATGGGATTCACCTCCCCCGAGTCAAATTCTCAACCATCTTGTCCACAATTTTCACAATATTCATTCTCCAATTTTGATTCCTATACTCCTTTTCCTGAACCACCAATTGAAGAAAAATCATCATTAGAAAGGACTTTGGAGAAGCGATAGAGGCCCAAAATAATTTGAAAACAATATGACCTCATCAGGTCCATAAAATTTCCAATTTCATGTAGTTCTTTCCCAAAAAACTCAAAGGAAAATCATTGTGGGAAAAAAACTATGGAATTCGTGCAAGAGACTGAGTGCATAATGCAAAATACGATTGACTTCCCATGTGTAAGATCACCTAGAGGGGGGGTGAATAGGTGATGGCTAATCTAATGGTCACTTATGAACAAATAATGCGGAATTAAGCTAAGTTGACCAAATTAAACTTCTTTTAATTGAACACTTATGTATAACACAAGAGTGTTGCCGAATTCCCCTTGCGAGCTCTGGACAAACTCCTCTAGATTCCCCTTGAATGGGTTGAGGTGCCGCGTTGGCTCTCTTGGTTGAATACTAGTGTTAATAACAATCCCAAGCAAGTATAGCAATTATGAGCACAAAGGTATATCATGCATATAAGAGATAAAGACTATAAAGTAATGCAAGATATAAGTGAGACAAAAAGAGTAAGAGAGCAAGAGTGAGCATCGCAAACACAAAGGGTTTGTTTCGAGGTTCGAGCACACTTGCTCTACATCCCCGCCTTCGACACACGAAGGATTTCCACTATGCACGATCCAACCGGATCTCTCCTTGGTGCCGCAACACCTACAAGCCTTTGACTCTCTAGTCCCTTACACACCACAAGCCCACCGGCTCGTTGAGGCCGCACCTCAAGCTACAAGAGTTCGCACCTGACCCTAAACAACCACGAGCACACTTGCCCGTCTCCTCAAAGTACAAGATGAAATCTTGGTGATCTAAACACTTGATCACCTACAAAAACTCTCACTACAACACCTATAGGATGAATAGCTCAATGGATGCTCAAGTGTTTGTGTGAGAAAGCAAGGAAAGAATCTTGGTGAAATCTCAAGAAATCACTTTTACACTCTTATAAAATCTTCCCTTTTGATTGGAAGTATTAGCTCACTATTTTTGTGGAGAAAACCTCTGAAATGAATATGAGAAAACAGGCTCTAAGGTCTCCAAAAATCTTGGCTCAAAACAATGACAAAACCCCCTTTTATAGAGGCCAGAAAAATCTGACCGTTGGGCTCTGTCAGTGCTGCCGGTCGAGGTCCGTCGACCGCCAACGGTCAAAATCCGACCGTTGGAGCCTCCGGTCGACCGTCCCGGTCGACCGATAAACCCGAGAGCACAGCTCTCTCCAGCGGTCGACCGTCCCGGTCGACCGGCCACTGTGCTGACAACGTGCACAAGGCTGTGCACATCGGTCGACTCGGACGGTCGACCGACCATGGTGCGGTCGACCGGTCCGGTCGACCGACTTGGCCTGTCAGCCAGTCCTCAGTTCTGCACAGATACGGGTTTTGAAAATAGGTCTTTTCACTCAATAAAAATCCCATAAATTCACAGTAAATCTAAAAAATAGTTTTAATCACAATAAAACTGTTTTTCTAAAAATATGTTTTTCTAAAACTTGTTTTTCCATTACTTCACAAATACAAAACAAGATATTTGAGTTCATTTTAAAGCATAGTGTGTATGGATATGATCCACTACACAATCAAGATGAAATATCTATGTTTTTGATATTAAGCATAAAACTTGGTTTTGGTTGAAGGATAAGTATATGAGAACCACCAAAACCAACTTGTATTTTTCCAAAATGAAAAATCTTTTCTACTTTAAAAATCTTTTATGAAAACAATTCTATCAAGAGTGTGTGTGTGATATCTATACTTGAGCATTCCACCACTATTCTATCCTTTACATTTTATCTAAAAACAAAAATAAAATCTTATACCTAGACACAGTCTTCATCTTCTTGAAGTCTTCCTTGAAGGCTTCTCATCTTCTTGACTTGGTCCAAGCTTGATCCAAAGCTCCTTGGATCACCCCGTGCTAGCTCCAAATCTTGACATTTAATCCTTTGTTGAGCTTTGCACCTACTAAGATCTTGATAAAGAATCTGTCACTAATTAAACAAGATCATTAGCAAATATAACTACATGAGTTGATCATCATCAAAACTAGAGTGATAGGCCTTTGGGCCAACAATCTCCCCCTTTTTGATGATGACAACTCATGAAGTTATATATGCATGGATTAAAGTAAAGCTTCAAGGAAGCTCCCCCTTAACTCATGCATCACTAGAAATAAATAGATATGACATTAAAGCACATAAATATGTATGCAAATGAATGCATAAATCTTTTTCTCAAGCTTTTATCTTATTATATTATTGCTATGCATGAGTAAAAGCACAAGTATAAAAACACAAAATCAACTCAAATCTTTCTCTCCCTTAAGTAAGGAACAAATACTTCTCCCCCTTAAAGAAATCATGCATATAACTCAAATACTTCTCCCCCTTTTTGTCAATCATCAACAAAGGGTTCAAAGTTCAATCATCAAACAATTTTCTCCCCCTTTTGTCAAAAATAACGAAATCAAGGAGGGTAAATCAAATCAATCAATAAGATTTATATGCGATATACATTCATGAAGAGGAAGACGCTAAGTTAACTTCCCTACACATATGCATTACATGAAGAAGGGATGACACCCTAACTCACATACTCATATTATGTAATGCATAAGAGGAGATGTGAAGCTCCCCCTACACACGTGTACCATATAAAGAAGAGATGTTAAGCTCCTCAATACACAATACACTTAACATGAATCTATATGTAAGAGAGATGTTAAGCTCTCCTTGCATATAGGCAATACGAAACACAAGTTCATATCAAATAATTTTTTTTTTTAAAAACAAAATCTTGATAAGCAAACATATAGTATATAATATACGTGTGTAAATCAAGCACAAAAGATCACATATATGTATGAAAAGATAATATCAATTGAAGTAGATGCATACATACATGAAAGAACAAAATAAGAGTATATACAACAAGAGGTCATATTGATACCAATTGAAACTATTCAATGATACCAATTGAAAATTAAGCTTAAGTGTATATATCATAAATCTACCACATGAAGAATTCGAACTAGTTGAATGAAGGTGTTTAACAACTAGTACGGAATCCTTCAATCAAGGAATAAGTCAAAAGTTTTTCATGAAATATCAATGAACACAAGGCACTAAAACGCACTCTATCCATAAGTCCATATCAAAAAGAAGTGAGTGTGATAGTGTCATGTGGAACATGGTATCATGAAAAATAGCAATAAAACTCAATATTCCTTAAAATTTTGAAATCATGAAATCCATCACAAAAATTTTATTGAAAAATTACAAAATTTTTATTAAAAACAAAATTTTATATTTCAAGATATATGTATGTTTTGACAAGACATTAAGTATACATACATATCCTTAAACACATTTGAGTCTATATATAGATTTGCATGAAAGGCAAATGACTCAAGAGGTATCCATGTATATCTTAATATTGTGGCAAGACAAACATATACATGAAATGAAAGCACATGATCATAGCATAAATCCAAAATGGGAATACAAGTTTAAAATGTAATAATCATCAAAACTTAGGCTATACTAACACACCTAATGGGCATAATAAGCATTCAAACCCAATCATATATAGATTTATTTGTGATCCATAATGTGTATAAGTATAAATCCAAGTGTTGACAAATGCTAACATTTAAACTAATATTCAAATCATGAAGAATCAAATAAATTTTGAAAATACAAAGAATTTATCCATATGATTAAAAATAGGATCATGTGAATCAATTTGAAGAATAGATAACTAGTTTAAATGGATTTTTGACAAACTAGTTAAAGATCCTTCAAAAATACAAAGTCAAATGTTTTCCATGAATAATACTAAATACATAAAAGTTCAAGCACTCATAGTCCATAAAACTCAAAAATTATCTTTATCATAAAGATGAGTGTTCAAAGGTTATGTAAATGATATTTCATGAAAATAGAAAGTGAAGCATGAATCTCATGAAAATCTTATTTTTCATCTTAAAACAAATCATATATTTTTCATAAAGTATTTTGTATTTAGCAATGCTTTATGAAAATAGTCATTCAAGCTCAAAAAGATCATAAATCACATTTTGTTGTACAAATGAAAAATTATTTTTTTTATTATTATTTATTTAAAATACTAATCTTCATGTATATGTATGATTTATCCATTCTAACAATACGCATACATATCCCAAATATGAAAGAGTCCAATATATATTGCATGAAGACAAATGACTCAAGGGTATACATGTATATTTATTAGATTTGAATTAAACACACATATACATGAAGTAAGATCAAAGATAGGCATAACAAGTATAAATGACCGAATCATCAAAACTAGCCTATACACATGCATATAGTGGATACAAATGAGCATGAAGTTCAAATATGTATGAGTCAATTGTAGTTCACTATACATATATGTATAAATGCAAGTTTTGACACATTCTACATTTAAGCATGTAAATACCACATGAAGTACCAAAAAAAATCTTAAAACATGAACATGCTATGAATGATATTATGAAAATAAAAAGCATGTATATAAATAAAATAGAAGTTTAGAAATTGTTACCAACTCTAAAACTCCAAGCATGGTGGTTGACCCACCAAAATTCCTTGATAGCGGTGCTCCAAGTATGTGTCATTTTAGTTCAAATGCACCCACCATCAAGGCACCAAATCTCTCACGTTTTGAGAGATTCCTCACCTACATCAAATACACAAGGTGGGAATTTTGGTACCCATATTTTCTTGGGTCCTATGGGGTTAGTCTTGTAAGGAACCCAAGCATTTTTATTTTTATCAAAAATAAGAACATTTAACCTTTCATAACAAAATTTTGCTAAATGGCCTTTGCGGCCACAATGTGTACATGTGTACACCTTAGCATACTTATGAGTGGGAGTGTGAGCATGATGTGCATCATAAGCATATGCATGATGTGAATGTGCATGAGTATGAGGAACTTGTTTCTTTTGAAACAAGGATTCCAATCTAGTATGATTGAATGCACATGAGCTCAAATTAGAGCTCAAATTATCAATTTTATTTTTTAAATTTTTAATCTCATTTTGATCAATGTGTGCATGAGAAGCATGATGAGATATATGAACAATTTTCTTTTTCTTTTTACAAACATTTTCCTTTTCTTTTTCACAAATTTTTCTTTTAAAGATTTATTTTCTTGAAAACAACTTCCTTTTATTTTTCCACCAAATCAATCTTATTTTTCAAAATAGTGTTCCCTTCACATAAATCATTCAATTTTGTAAGCAAGGAAACATTCTCATTTTTTAAAACTTTGTTTTCTTTTTCTAAGCCTGCCATTTTATTTTCTAATGAATCTTTTTCATTAATCATGGCATCAAATTCTTTTTCAAATTGTTGTTGTCCTTTTCTAAACATGCAATGTTAGATTTAAAGAATCTTGTTCTTATGCATGCAAGCAATTTTCTTTTTCAAATTTTATTTTCTTTTTAATCATGTCATATTTCTCAAGAATTGTTTGGCAAATGAAGTGAGCTCATCATATGACATGTCCTCATCATCGGATTCGGAGTTTACCTCAAGGGGGTTATCCCCTTGGACCATATAGCATACGTTGGAGATGTCGCTTCCAACGTCCGAATCACTCCCCGCATAGTATAGGTCCTTTTCGCCAAGGGAGGTGATGATGTTCCAAGCTACAAAAGCCGATTCAACATTAGAAACCCTAGATAAATAATCATCATTTAGGGTTGACTTAATAGCATGAAGGGCTTTTGCATTAGCCTCAATGTTCTTACCATTTAAGCAATATTCTTTATTAGTTGTGGCAAGATAGACATGAAATCCTAAGGCTTTGAGGTACAATGACATCTTAACCTTCCAAATTTGGATGTTAAGGATGTCAAAGGTGGGTGGTGACATGAAGTCCATGGTGTGTACAAATATTGTGATTAGCCTAAAGTAGGATCTTTAACTCTAGGTTGTTAGACCCATATCAAGAGCACTAGCTCTGATACCAATTGTAAGATCACCTAGAGGGGGGGTGAATAGGTGATGGCTAATCTAATGGTCACTTATGAACAAATAATGCGGAATTAAAGCTAAGTTGACCAAATTAAACTTCTTTTAATTGAACACTTATGTATAACCAAGAGTGTTGCCGAATTCCCCTTGCGAGGCTCTGGACAAACTCCTCTAGATTCCCCTTGAATGGGTTGAGGTGCCGCGTTGGCTCTCTTGGTTGAATACTAGTGTTAATAACAATCCCAAGCAAGTATAGCAATTATGAGCACAAAGGTATATCATGCATATAAGAGATAAAGACTATAAAGTAATGCAAGATATAAGTGAGACAAAAAGAGTAAGAGAGCAAGTGAGCAATCGCAAACACAAAAGGTCTGTTTCGAGGTTCGAGCACACTTGCTCTACATCCCCGCCTTCGACACACGAAGGATTTCCACTATGCACGATCCAACCGGATCTCTCCTTGGTGCCGCAACACCTACAAGCCCTTGGACTCTCTAGTCCCTTACACACCACAAGCCCACCGGCTCGTCGAGGCCGCACCTCAAGCTACAAGAGTTCGCACCCGAACCCTAAACAACCACGAGCACACTTGCCCGTCTCCTCAAAGTACAAGATGAAATCTTGGTGATCTAAACACTTGATCACCTACAAAAACTCTCACTACAACACCTATAGGATGAATAGCTCAATGGATGCTCAAGTGTTTGTGTGAGAAAGCAAGGAAAGAATCTTTGGTGAAAATCTCAAGAAATCACTTTTACACTCTTATAAAATCTTCCCTTTTGATTGGAAGTATTAGCTCACTATTTTTGTGGAGAAAACCTCTGAAATGAATATGAGAAAACAGGCTCTAAGGTCTCCAAAAATCTTGGCTCAAAACAATGACAACCCCCTTTTATAGAGGCCAGAAAAATCTGACCGTTGGGCTCTGTCAGTGCTGCCGGTCGACCGGCCGGTCGACCGCCAACGGTCAAAATCCGACCGTTGGAGCCTCCGGTCGACCGTCCCGGTCGACCGATAAAACCCGAGAGCACAGCTCTCTCCAGCGGTCGACCGTCCCGGTCGACCGGCAACTGTGCTTACAACGTGCACAAGGCTGTGCACATCGGTCGACTCGGACGGTCGACCGACCATGGTGCGGTCGACCGGTCCGGTCGACCGACTTGGCCTGTCAGCCAGTCCTCAGTTCTGCACAGATACGGGTTTTGAAAATAGGTCTTTTCACTCAATAAAAATCCCATAAATTCACAGTAAATCTAAAAAGTTTTAATCACAATAAAAACTGTTTTTCTAAAATATGTTTTTCTAAAACTTGTTTTTCCATAACTTCACAAAATACAAAAACAAGATATTTGAGTTCATTTTAAAGCATAGTGTGTATGGATATGATCCACTACACAATCAAGATGAAATATCTATGTTTTGATATTACATAAACTTGGTTTTGGTTGAAGGATAAGTATATGAGAACCACCAAAACCAAACTTGTATTTTTCAAAAATGAAAAATCTTTTCTACTTTAAAATCTTTTATGAAAACAATTCTATCAAGAGTGTGTGTGTGATATCTATACTTGAGCATTCCACCACTATTCTATCCTTTACATTTATCTAAAAACAAAATAAAATCTTATACCTAGACACAAGTCTTCATCTTCTTGAAGTCTTCCCTTGAAGGCTTCTCATCTTCTTGACTTGGTCCAAAGCTCCTTGGATCACCCCGTGCTAGCTCCAAATCTTGACATTTAATCCTTTGTTGCGCTTTGCACCTACTAAGATCTTGATAAGAATCTGTCACTAATTAAACAAGATCATTAGCAAATATAACTACATGAGTTGATCATCATCAAAACTAGAGTGATAGGCCTTTGGGCCAACAATCTCCCCCTTTTTGATGATGACAAACTCATGAAGTTATATATGCATGGATTAAAGTAAAGCTTCAAGGAAGCTCCCCCTTAACTCATGCATCACTAGAAATAAATAGATATGACATTAAAGCACATAAATATGTATGCAAATGAATGCATAAATCTTTTTCTCAAGCTTTTATCTTATTATATTATTGCTATGCATGAGTAAAAGCACAAGTATAAAAACACAAAATCAACTCAAAATCTTTCTCTCCCTTAAGTAAGGAACAAATACTTCTCCCCCTTAAAGAAATCATGCATATAACTCAAATACTTCTCCCCCTTTTTGTCAATCATCAACAAAGGGTTCAAAGTTCAAATCATCAAACAAATTTTTCTCCCCCTTTTTGTCAAAAATAACGAAATCAAGGAGGGTAAAATCAAATCAATCAATAAGATTTATATGCGATATACATTCATGAAGAGGAAGACGCTAAGTTAACTTCCCTACACATATGCATTACATGAAGAAGGGATGACAAGCCCTAACTCACATAACACATATTATGTAATGCATAAGAGGAGATGTGAAGCTCCCCCTACACACGTGTACCATATAAAGAAGAGATGTTAAGCTCCTCAATACACAATACACTCAACATGAATCTATATGTAAGAGAGATGTTAAGCTCTCCTTGCATATAGGCAATACGAAACACAAGTTCATATCAAATATTTTTTTTTTTTAAAAACAAAATCTTGATAAGCAAACATATAGTATATAATATACGTGTGTAAATCAAGCACAAAAGATCACATATATGTATGAAAAGATAATATCAATTGAAGTAGATGCATACATACATGAAAGAACAAAATAAGAGTATATACAACAAGAGGTCATATTGATACCATTGAAACTATCCAATGATACCATTGAAAATTAAGCTTAAGTGTATATATCATAAATCTACCACATGAAGAATTCGAACTAGTTGAATGAAGGTGTTTAACAACTAGTACGGAATCCTTCAATCAAGGAATAAGTCAAAGTTTTTCATGAAATATCAATGAAACACAAGGCACTAAAACACTCTATCCATAAAGTCCATATCAAAAAGAAGTGAGTGTGATAGTGTTATGTGGAACATGGTATCATGAAAAAATAGCAATAAAACTCAATATTCCTTAAATTTTGAAATCATGAAATCCATCACAATTTTATTGAAAATTACAAAATTTTTATTAAAACAAAAATTTATATTTCAAGATATATGTATGTTTTGACAAGACATTAAGTATACATACATATCCTTAAAACACATTTGAGTCTATATATAGATTTGCATGAAAGGCAAATGACTCAAGAGGTATCCATGTATATCTTAATATTGTGGCAAGACAAACATATACATGAATGAAAGCACATGATCATAGCATAAATCCAAAATGGGAATACAAGTTTAAAATGTAATAATCATCAAAACTTAGGCTATACTCACACCTAATGGGCACAAATAAGCATTCAAACCCAATCATATATAGATTTATTTGTGATCCATAATGTGTATAAGTATAAATCCAAGTGTTGACAAATGCTAACATTTAAACTAATATTCAAATCATGAAGCATCAAATAAATTTGAAAATACAAAAGAATTTATCCATATGATTAAAAATAGGATCATGTGAATCATTTGAAGAATAGATAACTAGTTTAAATGGATTTTTGACAAACTAGTTAAAGATCCTTTAAAAATACAAAGTCAAATGTTTTCCATGAATAATACTAAATACATAAAAGTTCAAGCACTCATAGTCCATAAAGCTCAAAAATTATCTTTTATCATAAAAGATGAGTGTTCAAAGGTTATGTAAATGATATTTTCATGAAAATAGAAAGTGAAGCATGAATCTCATGAAAATCTTATTTTTCATCTTAAAACAAATCATATATTTTTCATAAAGTATTTTGTATTTAGCAATGCTTTATGAAAATAGTCATTCAAGCTCAAAAGATCATAAATCACATTTTATTGTACAAATGAAAAATCATTTTTTTTATTATTATTTATTTAAAATACTAATCTTCATGGTATATGTATGATTTATCCAATTCTAACAATACGCATACATATCCCAAATATGAAAAGAGTCCAATATATATTGCATGAAGACAAATGACTCAAGGGTATACATGTATATTTATTAGATTTGAATTAAACACACATATACATGAAGTAAGATCAAAGATAGGCATAACAAGTATAAATGACCGAATCATCAAAACTAGCCTATACACATGCATATAGTGGATACAAATGAGCATGAAGTTCAAATATGTATGAGTCAATTGTAGTTCACTATACATATATGTATAATGCAAGTTTTGACACATTCTACATTTAAGCATGTAAATGCCACATGAAGTACCAAAAAAAATCTTAAAACATGAACATGCTATGAATGATATTATGAAAATAAAAAGCATGTACATAAATAAAATAGAAGTTTAGAAATTGTTACCAACTCCAAAACTCCAAGCATGGTGGTTGACCCACCAAAATTCCTTGATAGCGGTGCTCCAAGTATGTGTCATTTTAGTTCAAATGCACCCACCATCAAGGCACCAAATCTCTCACGTTTTGAGAGATTCCTCACCTACATCAAATACACAAGGTGGGAATTTTGGTACCCATATTTTCTTGGGTCCTATGGGGTTTAGTCTTGTAAGGAACCCAAGCATTTTTATTTTTATCAAAATAAGAACATTTAACCTTTCATAACAAATTTTGCTAAATGGCCTTTGCGGCCACAATGTGTACATGTGTACACCTTAGCATACTTATGAGTGGGAGTGTGAGCATGATGTGCATCATAAGCATATGCATGATGTGAATGTGCATGAGTATGAGGAACTTATTTCTTTTGAAACAAGGATTCCAATCTAGTATGATTGAATGCACATGAGCTCAGATTAGAGCTCAAATTATCAATTTTATTTTTCAAATTTTTAATCTCATTTTGATCAATGTGTGCATGAGAAGCATGATGAGATATATGAACAATTTTCTTTTTCTTTTTACAAACATTTTCCTTTTCTTTTTCACAAATTTTTCTTTTTAAAGATTTATTTTCTTGAAAAACAACTTCCTTTTGTTTTTCCACCAAATCAATCTTATTTTTCAAATAGTGTTCCCTTCACATAAATCATTCAATTTTGTAAGCAAGGAAACATTCTCATTTTTTAAAACTTTGTTTTCTTTTTCTAAGCCTGCCATTTTATTTTCTAATGAATCTTTTTCATTAATCATGGCATCAAAATTCTTTTTCAAATTGTTGTTGTCCTTTTCTAAACATGCAATGTTAGATTTAAAAGAATCTTGTTCTATATGCATGCAAGCAATTTTTTTTTCAAATTTTTATTTTCTTTTTTAATCATGTCATATTTCTCAAGAATTGTTTGGCAAAATGAAGTGAGCTCATCATATGACATGTCCTCATCATCGGATTCGGAGTTTACCTCAAGGGGTTTATCCCCTTGGACCATATAGCATACGTTGGAGATGTCGCTTCCAACGTCCGAATCACTCCCCGCATAGTATAGTCCTTTTCGCCAAGGGAGGTGATGATGTTCCAAGCTACAAAAGCCGATTCAACATTAGAAACCCTAGATAAATAATCATCATTTAGGGTTGACTTAATAGCATGAAGGGCTTTTGCATTAGCCTCAATGTTCTTACCATTTAAGCAATATTCTTTATTAGTAGTGGCAAGATAGACATGAAATCCTAAGGCTTTGAGGTACAATGACATCTTAACCTTCCAAATTTGGATGTTAAGGATGTCAAAGGTGGGTGGTGACATGAAGTCCATGGTGTGTGTACAAAATATTGTGATTAGCCTAAAAGTAGGATCTTTAACTCTAGGTTGTTAGACCCAATATCAAGAGCACTAGCTCTGATACCAATTGTAAGATCACCTAGAGGGGGGGTGAATAGGTGATGGCTAATCTAATGGTCACTTATGAACAAATAATGCGGAATTAAAGCTAAGTTGACCAAATTAAACTTCTTTTAATTGAACACTTATGTATAACACAAGAGTGTTGCCGAATTCCCCTTGCGAGGCTCTGGACAAACTCCTCTAGATTCCCCTTGAATGGGTTGAGGTGCCGCGTTGGCTCTCTTGGTTGAATACTAGTGTTAATAACAATCCCAAGCAAGTATAGCAATTATGAGCACAAAGGTATATCATGCATATAGAGATAAAGACTATAAAGTAATGCAAGATATAAGTGAGACAAAAAGAGTAAGAGAGCAAGAGTGAGCAATCGCAAACACAAAAGGTCTGTTTCGAGGTTCGAGCACACTTGCTCTACATCCCCGCCTTCGACACACGAAGGATTTCCACTATGCACGATCCAACCGGATCTCTCCTTGGTGCCGCAACACCTACAAGCCCTTGGACTCTCTAGTCCCTTACACACCACAAGCCCACCGGCTCGTCGAGGCCGCACCTCAAGCTACAAGAGTTCGCACCCGAACCCTAAACAACCACGAGCACACTTGCCCGTCTCCTCAAAGTACAAGATGAAATCTTGGTGATCTAAACACTTGATCACCTACAAAAACTCTCACTACAACACCTATAGGATGAATAGCTCAATGGATGCTCAAGTGTTTGTGTGAGAAAGCAAGGAAAGAATCTTTGGTGAAAATCTCAAGAAATCACTTTTACACTCTTATAAAATTCTTCCTTTTGATTGGAAGTATTATCTCACTATTTTTGTGGAGAAAAACCTCTGAAATGAATATGAGAAAACAGGCTCTAAGGTCTCCAAAAATCTTGGCTCAAAACAATGACAAAACCCCCTTTTATAGAGGCCAGAAAAATCTGACCGTTGGGCTCTGTCAGTGCTGCCGGTCGACCGGGCCGGTCGACCGCCAACGGTCAAAATCCGACCGTTGGAGCCTCCGGTCGACCGTCCCGGTCGACCGATAAAACCCGAGAGCACAGCTCTCTCCAGCGGTCGACCGTCCCGGTCGACCGGCAACTGTGCTTACAACGTGCACAAGGCTGTGCACATCGGTCGACTCGGACGGTCGACCGACCATGGTGCGGTCGACCGGTCCGGTCGACCGACTTGGCCTGTCAGCCAGTCCTCAGTTCTGCACAGATACGGGTTTTGAAAATAGGTCTTTTCACTCAATAAAAATCCCATAAATTCACAGTAAATCTAAAAAATAGTTTTAATCACAATAAAACTGTTTTTTCTAAAAATATGTTTTTCTAAAACTTGTTTTTCCATAACTTCACAAAATACAAAACAAGATATTTGAGTTCATTTTAAAGCATAGTGTGTATGGATATGATCCACTACACAATCAAGATGAAATATCTATGTTTTTGATATTAAGCATAAAACTTGGTTTTGGTTGAAGGATAAGTATATGAGAACCACCAAAAACCAAACTTGTATTTTTCCAAAATGAAAATCTTTTCTACTTTAAAAATCTTTTATGAAAAATTCTATCAAGAGTGTGTGTGTGATATCTATACTTGAGCATTCCACCACTATTCTATCCTTACATTTTATCTAAAAATAAAAATAAAATCTTATACCTAGACACAAGTCTTCATCTTCTTGAAGTCTTCCCTTGAAGGCTTCTCATCTTCTTGACTTGGTCCAAAGCTCCTTGGATCACCCCGTGCTAGCTCCAAATCTTGACATTTAATCCTTTGTTGAGCTTTGCACCTACTAAGATCTTGATAAAGAATCTGTCACTAATTAAACAAGATCATTAGCAAATATAACTACATGAGTTGATCATCATCAAAACTAGAGTGATAGGCCTTTGGGCCAACAATCTCCCCCTTTTGATGATGACAAAACTCATGAAGTTATATATGCATGGATTAAAGTAAAGCTTCAAGGAAGCTCCCCCTTAACTCATGCATCACTAGAAATAATAGATATGACATTAAAGCACATAAATATGTATGCAAATGAATGCATAAATCTTTTTCTCAAGCTTTTATCTTATTATATTATTGCTATGCATGAGTAAAAGCACAAGTATAAAAACACAAAATCAACTCAAAATCTTTCTCTCCCTTAAGTAAGGAACAAATACTTCTCCCCCTTAAAGAAATCATGCATATAACTCAAATACTTCTCCCCCTTTTTGTCAATCATCAACAAAGGGTTCAAAGTTCAAATCATCAAACAAATTTTCTCCCCCTTTTTGTCAAAATAACGAAATCAAGGAGGGTAAAATCAAATCAATCAATAAGATTTATATGCGATATACATTCATGAAGAGGAAGACGCTAAGTTAACTTCCCTACACATATGCATTACATGAAGAAGGGATGACAAGCCCTAACTCACATAACACATATTATGTAATGCATAAGAGGAGATGTGAAGCTCCCCTACACACGTGTACCATATAAAGAAGAGATGTTAAGCTCCTCAATACACAATACACTCAACATGAATCTATATGTAAGAGAGATGTTAAGCTCTCCTTGCATATAGGCAATACGAAACACAAGTTCATATCAAATAATTTTTTTTTTTAAAAACAAAATCTTGATAAGCAAACATATAGTATATAATATACGTGTGTAAATCAAGCACAAAAGATCACATATATGTATGAAAAGATAATATCAATTGAAGTAGATGCATACATACATGAAAGAACAAAATAAGAGTATATACAACAAGAGGTCATATTGATACCAATTGAAACTATCCAATGATACCAATTGAAAATTAAGCTTAAGTGTATATATCATAAAATCTACCACATGAAGAATTCGAACTAGTTGAATGAAGGTGTTAACAACTAGTACGGAATCCTTCAATCAAGGAATAAGTCAAAAGTTTTTCATGAAATATCAATGAAACACAAGGCACTAAAAAGCACTCTATCCATAAAGTCCATATCAAAAAGAAGTGAGTGTGATAGTGTTATGTGGAACATGGTATCATGAAAAATAGCAATAAACTCAATATTCCTTAAAATTTTGAAATCATGAAATCCATCACAAAAATTTTATTGAAAAATTACAAAATTTTTATTAAAACAAAAATTTATATTTCAAGATATATGTATGTTTTGACAAGACATTAAGTATACATACATATCCTTAAAACACATTTGAGTCTATATATAGATTTGCATGAAAGGCAAATGACTCAAGAGGTATCCATGTATATCTTAATATTGTGGCAAGACAAACATATACATGAAATGAAAGCACATGATCATAGCATAAATCCAAAATAGGAATACAAGTTTAAAATGTAATAATCAT
This sequence comes from Agave tequilana, assembly GCA_038442645.1. Classification (NCBI taxonomy): domain Eukaryota; kingdom Viridiplantae; phylum Streptophyta; class Magnoliopsida; order Asparagales; family Asparagaceae; genus Agave; species Agave tequilana. The sequence goes on from JAVJIF010026691.1 coordinate 21,377, forward strand.
CAAAACTTAGGCTATACTAACACACCTAATGGGCACAAATAAGCATTCAAACCCAATCATATATAGATTTATTTGTGATCCATAATGTGTATAAGTATAAATCCAAGTGTTGACAAATGCTAACATTTAAACTAATATTCAAATCATGAAGCATCAAATAAATTTTGAAAATACAAAAGAATTTATCCATATGATTAAAAATAGGATCATGTGAATCAATTTGAAGAATAGATAACTAGTTTAAATGGATTTTTGACAAACTAGTTAAAGATCCTTTAAAAATACAAAGTCAAATGTTTTCCATGAATAATACTAAATACATAAAGTTCAAGCACTCATAGTCCATAAAGCTCAAAAATTATCTTTTATCATAAAAGATGAGTGTTCAAAGGTTATGTAAATGATATTTTCATGAAAATAGAAAGTGAAGCATGAATCTCATGAAAATCTTATTTTTCATCTTAAAACAAATCATATATTTTTCATAAAGTATTTTGTATTTAGCAATGCTTTATGAAAATAGTCATTCAAGCTCAAAAAGATCATAAATCACATTTTGTTGTACAAATGAAAAATCATTTTTTTTATTATTATTTATTTAAAATACTAATCTTCATGGTATATGTATGATTTATCCAATTCTAACAATACGCATACATATCCCAAATATGAAAAGAGTCCAATATATATTGCATGAAGACAAATGACTCAAGGGGTATACATGTATATTTATTAGATTTGAATTAAACACACATATACATGAAGTAAGATCAAAGATAGGCATAACAAGTATAAATGACCGAATCATCAAAACTAGCCTATACACATGCATATAGTGGATACAAATGAGCATGAAGTTCAAATATGTATGAGTCAATTGTAGTTCACTATACATATATGTATAAATGCAAGTTTTGACACATTCTACATTTAAGCATGTAAATGCCACATGAAGTACCAAAAAAAATCTTAAAACATGAACATGCTATGAATGATATTATGAAAATAAAAGCATGTACATAAATAAAATAGAAGTTTAGAAATTGTTACCAACTCCAAAACTCCAAGCATGGTGGTTGACCCACCAAAATTCCTTGATAGCGGTGCTCCAAGTATGTGTCATTTTAGTTCAAATGCACCCACCATCAAGGCACCAAATCTCTCACGTTTTGAGAGATTCCTCACCTACATCAAATACACAAGGTGGGAATTTTGGTACCCATATTTCTTGGGTCCTATGGGGTTAGTCTTGTAAGGAACCCAAGCATTTTTATTTTTATCAAAAATAAGAACATTTAACCTTTCATAACAAAATTTTGCTAAATGGCCTTTGCGGCCACAATGTGTACATGTGTACACCTTAGCATACTTATGAGTGGGAGTGTGAGCATGATGTGCATCATAAGCATATGCATGATGTGAATGTGCATGAGTATGAGGAACTTATTTCTTTTGAAACAAGGATTCCAATCTAGTATGATTGAATGCACATGAGCTCAGATTAGAGCTCAAATTATCAATTTTATTTTTCAAATTTTTAATCTCATTTTGATCAATGTGTGCATGAGAAGCATGATGAGATATATGAACAATTTTCTTTTTCTTTTTACAAACATTTTCCTTTTCTTTTTCACAAATTTTTCTTTTTAAAGATTTATTTTCTTGAAAAACAACTTCCTTTTGTTTTTCCACCAAATCAATCTTATTTTTCAAAATAGTGTTCCCTTCACATAAATCATTCAATTTTGTAAGCAAGGAAACATTCTCATTTTTTAAAACTTTGTTTTCTTTTTCTAAGCCTGCCATTTTATTTTCTAATGAATCTTTTTCATTAATCATGGCATCAAAATTCTTTTTCAAATTGTTGTTGTCCTTTTCTAAACATGCATGTTAGATTTAAAAGAATCTTGTTCTATATGCATGCAAGCAATTTTTTTTTTCAAATTTTTATTTTCTTTTTTAATCATGTCATATTTCTCAAGAATTGTTTGGCAAAATGAAGTGAGCTCATCATATGACATGTCCTCATCATCGGATTCGGAGTTTACCTCAAGGGGGTTATCCCCTTGGACCATATAGCATACGTTGGAGATGTCCCTTCCAACGTCCGAATCACTCCCCGCATAGTATAGGTCCTTTTCGCCAAGGGAGGTGATGATGTTCCAAGCTACAAAAGCCGATTCAACATTAGAAACCCTAGATAAATAATCATCATTTAGGGTTGACTTAATAGCATGAAGGGCTTTTGCATTAGCCTCAATGTTCTTACCATTTAAGCAATATTCTTTATTAGTAGTGGCAAGATAGACATGAAATCCTAAGGCTTTGAGGTACAATGACATCTTAACCTTCCAAATTTGGATGTTAAGGATGTCAAAGGTGGGTGGTGACATGAAGTCCATGGTGTGTGTACAAAATATTGTGATTAGCCTAAAAGTAGGATCTTTAACTCTAGGTTGTTAGACCCAATATCAAGAGCACTAGCTCTGATACCAATTGTAAGATCACTTAGAGGGGGGTGAATAGGTGATGGCTAATCTAATGGTCACTTATGAACAAATAATGCGGAATTAAAGCTAAGTTGACCAATTAAACTTCTTTTAATTGAACACTTATGTATAACACAAGAGTGTTGCCGAATTCCCCTTGCGAGGCTCTGGACAAACTCCTCTAGATTCCCCTTGAATGGGTTGAGGTGCCGCGTTGGCTCTCTTGGTTGAATACTAGTGTTAATAACAATCCCAAGCAAGTATAGCAATTATGAGCACAAAGGTATATCATGCATATAAGAGATAAAGACTATAAAGTAATGCAAGATATAAGTGAGACAAAAAGAGTAAGAGAGCAAGAGTGAGCAATCGCAAACACAAAAGGTCTGTTTCGAGGTTCGAGCACACTTGCTCTACATCCCCGCCTTCGACACACGAAGGATTTCCACTATGCACGATCCACCGGATCTCTCCTTGGTGCCGCAACACCTACAAGCCCTTGGACTCTCTAGTCCCTTACACACCACAAGCCCACCGGCTCGTCGAGGCCGCACCTCAAGCTACAAGAGTTCGCACCCGAACCCTAAACAACCACGAGCACACTTGCCCGTCTCCTCAAAGTACAAGATGAATCTTGGTGATCTAAACACTTGATCACCTACAAAAACTCTCACTACAACACCTATAGGATGAATAGCTCAATGGATGCTCAAGTGTTTGTGTGAGAAAGCAAGGAAAGAATCTTTGGTGAAAATCTCAAGAAATCACTTTTACACTCTTATAAAATCTTCCCTTTTGATTGGAAGTATTAGCTCACTATTTTTGTGGAGAAAAACCTCTGAAATGAATATGAGAAAACAGGCTCTAAGGTCTCCAAAAATCTTGGCTCAAAACAATGACAAAACCCCCTTTTATAGAGGCCAGAAAAATCTGACCGTTGGGCTCTGTCAGTGCTGCCGGTCGACCGGGCCGGTCGACCGCCAACGTCAAAATCCGACCGTTGGAGCCTTCGGTCGACCGTCCCGGTCGACCGATAAAACCCGAGAGCACAGCTCTCTCCAGCGGTCGACCGTCCCGGTCGACCGGCAACTGTGCTTACAACGTGCACAAGGCTGTGCACATCGGTCGACTCGGACGGTCGACCGACCATGGTGCGGTCGACCGGTCCGGTCGACCGACTTGGCCTGTCAGCCAGTCCTCAGTTCTGCACAGATACGGGTTTTGAAAATAGGTCTTTTCACTCAATAAAAATCCCATAAATTCACAGTAAATCTAAAAAATAGTTTTAATCACAATAAAAACTGTTTTTCTAAAAATATGTTTTTCTAAAACTTGTTTTTCCATAACTTCACAAAATACAAAAACAAGATATTTGAGTTCATTTTAAAGCATAGTGTGTATGGATATGATCCACTACACAATCAAGATGAAATATCTATGTTTTTGATATTAAGCATAAAACTTGGTTTTGGTTGAAGGATAAGTATATGAGAACCACCAAAAACCAAACTTGTATTTTTCCAAAATGAAAAATCTTTTCTACTTTAAAAATCTTTTATGAAAACAATTCTATCAAGAGTGTGTGTGTGATATCTATACTTGAGCATTCCACCACTATTCTATCCTTTACATTTTATCTAAAAACAAAAATAAAATCTTATACCTAGACACAAGTCTTCATCTTCTTGAAGTCTTCCCTTGAAGGCTTCTCATCTTCTTGACTTGGTCCAAAGCTCCTTGGATCACCCCGTGCTAGCTCCAAATCTTGACATTTAATCCTTTGTTGAGCTTTGCACCTACTAAGATCTTGATAAAGAATCTGTCACTAATTAAACAAGATCATTAGCAAATATAACTACATGAGTTGATCATCATCAAAACTAGAGTGATAGGCCTTTGGGCCAACAATCTCCCCCTTTTTGATGATGACAAAACTCATGAAGTTATATATGCATGGATTAAAGTAAAGCTTCAAGGAAGCTCCCCCTTAACTCATGCATCACTAGAAATAAATAGATATGACATTAAAGCACATAAATGTATGCAAATGAATGCATAAATCTTTTTCTCAAGCTTTTATCTTATTATATTATTGCTATGCATGAGTAAAAGCACAAGTATAAAAACACAAAATCAACTCAAAATCTTTCTCTCCTTAAGTAAGGAACAAATACTTCTCCCCCTTAAAGAAATCATGCATATAACTCAAATACATCTCCCCCTTTTTGTCAATCATCAACAAAGGGTTCAAAGTTCAAATCATCAAACAAATTTTCTCCCCCTTTTTGTCAAAAATAACGAAATCAAGGAGGGTAAAATCAAATCAATCAATAAGATTTATATGCGATATACATTCATGAAGAGGAAGACGCTAAGTTAACTTCCCTACACATATGCATTACATGAAGAAGGGATGACAAGCCCTAACTCACATAACACATATTATGTAATGCATAAGAGGAGATGTGAAGCTCCCCCTACACACGTGTACCATATAAAGAAGAGATGTTAAGCTCCTCAATACACAATACACTCAACATGAATCTATATGTAAGAGAGATGTTAAGCTCTCCTTGCATATAGGCAATACGAAACACAAGTTCATATCAAATAATTTTTTTTTTTAAAAACAAATCTTGATAAGCAAACATATAGTATATAATATACGTGTGTAAATCAAGCACAAAGATCACATATATGTATGAAAAGATAATATCAATTGAAGTAGATGCATACATACATGAAAGAACAAAATAAGAGTATATACAACAAGAGGTCATATTGATACCAATTGAAACTATCCAATGATACCAATTGAAAATTAAGCTTAAGTGTATATATCATAAAATCTACCACATGAAGAATTCGAACTAGTTGAATGAAGGTGTTTAACAACTAGTACGGAATCCTTCAATCAAGGAATAAGTCAAAAGTTTTTCATGAAATATCAATGAAACACAAGGCACTAAAAAGCACTCTATCCATAAAGTCCATATCAAAAAGAAGTGAGTGTGATAGTGTTATGTGGAACATGGTATCATGAAAAATAGCAATAAACTCAATATTCCTTAAAATTTTGAAATCATGAAATCCATCACAAAATTTTATTGAAAAATTACAAAATTTTTATTAAAAACAAAAAATTATATTTCAAGATATATGTATGTTTTGACAAGACATTAAGTATACATACATATCCTTAAAACACATTTGAGTCTATATATAGATTTGCATGAAAGGCAAATGACTCAAGAGGTATCCATGTATATCTTAATATTGTGGCAAGACAAACATATACATGAAATGAAAGCACATGATCATAGCATAAATCCAAAATGGGAATACAAGTTTAAAATGTAATAATCATCAAACTTAGGCTATACTAACACACCTAATGGGCACAAATAAGCATTCAAACCCAATCATATATAGATTTATTTGTGATCCATAATGTGTATAAGTATAAATCCAAGTGTTGACAAATGCTAACATTTAAACTAATATTCAAATCATGAAGCATCAAATAAATTTTGAAAATACAAAAGAATTTATCCATATGATTAAAAATAGGATCATGTGAATCAATTTGAAGAATAGATAACTAGTTTAAATGGATTTTTGACAAACTAGTTAAAGATCCTTTAAAAATACAAAGTCAAATGTTTTCCATGAATAATACTAAATACATAAAAGTTCAAGCACTCATAGTCCATAAAGCTCAAAAATTATCTTTTATCATAAAAGATGAGTGTTCAAAGGTTATGTAAATGATATTTTCATGAAAATAGAAAGTGAAGCATGAATCTCATGAAAATCTTATTTTTCATCTTAAAACAAATCATATATTTTTCATAAAGTATTTTGTATTTAGCAATGCTTTATGAAAATAGTCATTCAAGCTCAAAAAGATCATAAATCACATTTTGTTGTACAAATGAAAAATCATTTTTTTTATTATTATTTATTTAAAATACTAATCTTCATGGTATATGTATGATTTATCCAATTCTAACAATACGCATACATATCCCAAATATGAAAAGAGTCCAATATATATTGCATGAAGACAAATGACTCAAGGGGTATACATGTATTTATTAGATTTGAATTAAACACACATATACATGAAGTAAGATCAAAGATAGGCATAACAAGTATAAATGACCGAATCATCAAAACTAGCCTATACACATGCATATAGTGGATACAAATGAGCATGAAGTTCAAATATGTATGAGTCAATTGTAGTTCACTATACATATATGTATAAATGCAAGTTTTGACACATTCTACATTTAAGCATGTAAATGCCACATGAAGTACCAAAAAAATCTTAAACATGAACATGCTATGAATGATATTATGAAATAAAAAAGCATGTACATAAATAAAATAGAAGTTTAGAAATTGTTACCAACTCCAAAACTCCAAGCATGGTGGTTGACCCACCAAAATTCCTTGATAGCGGTGCTCCAAGTATGTGTCATTTTAGTTCAAATGCACCCACCATCAGGCACCAAATCTCTCACGTTTTGAGAGATTCCTCACCTACATCAATACACAAGGTGGGAATTTTGGTACCCATATTTTCTTGGGTCCTATGGGGTTAGTCTTGTAAGGAACCCAAGCATTTTTATTTTTATCAAAAATAAGAACATTTAACCTTTCATAACAAAATTTTGCTAAATGGCCTTTGCGGCCACAATGTGTACATGTGTACACCTTAGCATACTTATGAGTGGGAGTGTGAGCATGATGTGCATCATAAGCATATGCATGATGTGAATGTGCATGAGTATGAGGAACTTATTTCTTTTGAAACAAGATTCCAATCTAGTATGATTGAATGCACATGAGCTCAGATTAGAGCTCAAATTATCAATTTTATTTTTCAAATTTTTAATCTCATTTTGATCAATGTGTGCATGAGAAGCATGATGAGATATATGAACAATTTTCTTTTTCTTTTTACAAACATTTTCCTTTTCTTTTTCACAAATTTTTCTTTTTAAGATTTATTTTCTTGAAAAACAACTTCCTTTTGTTTTTCCACCAAATCAATCTTATTTTTCAAAATAGTGTTCCCTTCACATAAATCATTCAATTTGTAAGCAAGGAAACATTCTCATTTTTTAAAACTTTGTTTTCTTTTTCTAAGCCTGCCATTTTATTTCTAATGAATCTTTTCATTAATCATGGCATCAAAATTCTTTTTCAAATTGTTGTTGTCCTTTTCTAAACATGCAATGTTAGATTTAAAAGAATCTTGTTCTATATGCATGCAAGCAATTTTTTTTTCAAATTTTTATTTTCTTTTTAATCATGTCATATTTCTCAAGAATTGTTTGGCAAAATGAAGTGAGCTCATCATATGACATGTCCTCATCATCGGATTCGGAGTTACCTCAAGGGGTTTATCCCCTTGGACCATATAGCATACGTTGGAGATGTCGCTTCCAACGTCCGAATCACTCCCCGCATAGTATAGGTCCTTTTCGCCAAGGGAGGTGATGATGTTCCAAGCTACAAAAGCCGATTCAACATTAGAAACCCTAGATAAATAATCATCATTTAGGGTTGACTTAATAGCATGAAGGGCTTTTGCATTAGCCTCAATGTTCTTACCATTTAAGCAATATTCTTTATTAGTAGTGGCAAGATAGACATGAATCCTAAGGCTTTGAGGTACAATGACATCTTAACCTTCCAAATTTGGATGTTAAGGATGTCAAAGGTGGGTGGTGACATGAAGTCCATGGTGTGTGTACAAAATATTGTGATTAGCCTAAAAGTAGGATCTTTAACTCTAGGTTGTTAGACCCAATATCAAGAGCACTAGCTCTGATACCAATTGTAAGATCACCTAGAGGGGGGTGAATAGGTGATGGCTAATCTAATGGTCACTTATGAACAAATAATGCGGAATTAAAGCTAAGTTGACCAAATTAAACTTCTTTTAATTGAACACTTATGTATAACACAAGAGTGTTGCCGAATTCCCCTTGCGAGGCTCTGGACAAACTCCTCTAGATTCCCCTTGAATGGGTTGAGGTGCCGCGTTGGCTCTCTTGGTTGAATACTAGTGTTAATAACAATCCCAAGCAAGTATAGCAATTATGAGCACAAAGGTATATCATGCATATAGAGATAAACTATAAAGTAATGCAAGATATAAGTGAGACAAAAAGAGTAAGAGAGCAAGAGTGAGCAATCGCAAACACAAAAGGTCTGTTTCGAGGTTCGAGCACACTTGCTCTACATCCCCGCCTTCGACACACGAAGGATTTCCACTATGCACGATCCAACCGGATCTCTCCTTGGTGCCGCAACACCTACAAGCCCTTGGACTCTCTAGTCCCTTACACACCACAAGCCCACCGGCTCGTCGAGGCCGCACCTCAAGCTACAAGAGTTCGCACCCGAACCCTAAACAACCACGAGCACACTTGCCCGTCTCCTCAAAGTACAAGATGAAATCTTGGTGATCTAAACACTTGATCACCTACAAAAACTCTCACTACAACACCTATAGGATGAATAGCTCAATGGATGCTCAAGTGTTTGTGTGAGAAAGCAAGGAAAGAATCTTTGGTGAAAATCTCAAGAAATCACTTTACACTCTTATAAAATCTTCCCTTTTGATTGGAAGTATTAGCTCACTATTTTGTGGAGAAAAACCTCTGAAATGAATATGAGAAAACAGGCTCTAAGGTCTCCAAAAATCTTGGCTCAAAACAATGACAAAACCCCCTTTTATAGAGGCCAGAAAAATCTGACCGTTGGGCTCTGTCAGTGCTGCCGGTCGACCGGGGCCGGTCGACCGCCAACGGTCAAATCCGACCGTTGGAGCCTCCGGTCGACCGTCCCGGTCGACCGATAAAACCCGAGAGCACAGCTCTCTCCAGCGGTCGACCCGGCAACTGTGCTTACAACGTGCACAAGGCTGTGCACATCGGTCGACTCGACGGTCGACCGACCATGGTGCGGTCGACCGGTCCGGTCGACCGACTTGGCCTGTCAGCCAGTCCTCAGTTCTGCACAGATACGGGTTTTGAAAATAGGTCTTTTCACTCAATAAAAATCCCATAAATTCACAGTAAATCTAAAAATAGTTTTAATCACAATAAAAACTGTTTTTCTAAAAATATGTTTTTCTAAACTTGTTTTTCCATAACTTCACAAAATACAAAAACAAGATATTTGAGTTCATTTTAAAGCATAGTGTGTATGGATATGATCCACTACACAATCAAGATGAAATATCTATGTTTTTGATATTAAGCATAAAACTTGGTTTTGGTTGAAGGATAAGTATATGAGAACCACCAAAAACCAAACTTGTATTTTTCCAAAATGAAAAATCTTTTCTACTTTAAAAATCTTTTATGAAAACAATTCTATCAAGAGTGTGTGTGTGATATCTATACTTGAGCATTCCACCACTATTCTATCCTTTACTTTTATCTAAAAACAAAAAATAAAATCTATACCTAGACACAAGTCTTCATCTTCTTGAAGTCTTCCCTTGAAGGCTTCTCATCTTCTTGACTTGGTCCAAAGCTCCTTGATCACCCCGTGCTAGCTCCAAATCTTGACATTTAATCCTTTGTTGAGCTTTGCACCTACTAAGATCTTGATAAAGAATCTGTCACTAATTAAACAAGATCATTAGCAAATTAACTACATGAGTTGATCATCATCAAAAGAGTGATAGGCCTTTGGGCCAACAATCTCCCCCTTTTTGATGATGACAAAACTCATGAAGTTATATATGCATGGATTAAAGTAAAGCTTCAAGGAAGCTCCCCCTTACTCATGCATCACTAGAATAAATAGATATGACATTAAAGCACATAAATATGTATGCAAATGAATGCATAAATCTTTTTCTCAAGCTTTTATCTATTATATTATTGCTATGCATGAGTAAAAGCACAAGTATAAAAACACAAAATCAACTCAAAATCTTTCTCTCCCTTAAGTAAGGAACAAATACTTCTCCCCCTTAAGAAATCATGCATATAACTCAAATACTTCTCCCCCTTTTGTCAATCATCAACAAAGGGTTCAAGTTCAAATCATCAAACAAATTTTCTCCCCCTTTTTGTCAAAAATAACGAAATCAAGGAGGGTAAAATCAAATCAATCAATAAAGATTTATATGCGATATACATTCATGAAGAGGAAGACGCTAAGTTAACTTCCCTACACATATGCATTACATGAAGAAGGGATGACAAGCCCTAACTCACATAACACATATTATGTAATGCATAAGAGGAGATGTGAAGCTCCCCCTACACACGTGTACCATATAAAGAAGAGATGTTAAGCTCCTCAATACACAATACACTCAACATGAATCTATATGTAAGAGAGATGTTAAGCTCTCCTTGCATATAGGCAATACGAAACACAGTTCATATCAAATAATTTTTTTTTTTAAAAACAAAATCTTGATAAGCAAACATATAGTATATAATATACGTGTGTAAATCAAGCACAAAGATCACATATATGTATGAAAAGATAATATCAATTGAAGTAGATGCATACATACATGAAAGAACAAATAAGAGTATATACAACAAGAGGTCATATTGATACCAATTGAAACTATCCAATGATACCAATTGAAAATTAAGCTTAAGTGTATATATCATAAAATCTACCACATGAAGAATTCGAACTAGTTGAATGAAGGTGTTTAACAACTAGTACGGAATCCTTCAATCAAGGAATAAGTCAAAAGTTTTTCATGAATATCAATGAAACACAAGGCACTAAAAAGCACTCTATCCATAAAGTCCATATCAAAAGAAGTGAGTGTGATAGTGTTATGTGGAACATGGTATCATGAAAAATAGCAATAAAACTCAATATTCCTTAAAATTTTGAAATCATGAAATCCATCACAAAATTTTTATTGAAAAATTACAAAATTTTTATTAAAAACAAAAAATTTATATTTCAAGATATATGTATGTTTTGACAAGACATTAAGTATACATACATATCCTTAAAACACATTTGAGTCTATATATAGATTTGCATGAAAGGCAAATGACTCAAGAGGTATCCATGTATATCTTAATATTGTGGCAAGACAACATATACATGAAATGAAAGCACATGATCATAGCATAAATCCAAAATGGGAATACAAGTTTAAAATGTAATAATCATCAAACTTAGGCTATACTAACACACCTAATGGCACAAATAAGCATTCAAACCAATCATATATAGATTTATTTGTGATCCATAATGTGTATAAGTATAAATCCAAGTGTTGACAAATGCTAACATTTAAACTAATATTCAAATCATGAAGCATCAAATAAATTTTGAAAATACAAAAGAATTTATCCATATGATTAAAATAGGATCATGTGAATCAATTTGAAGAATAGATAACTAGTTTAAATGGATTTTTGACAAACTAGTTAAGATCCTTTAAAAATACAAAGTCAAATGTTTTCCATGAATAATACTAAATACATAAAAGTTCAAGCACTCATAGTCCATAAAGCTCAAAAATTATCTTTTATCATAAAAGATGAGTGTTCAAAGGTTATGTAAATGATATTTTCATGAAAATAGAAAGTGAAGCATGAATCTCATGAAAATCTTATTTTTCATCTTAAACAAATCATATATTTTTCATAAAGTATTTTGTATTTAGCAATGCTTTATGAAAATAGTCATTCAAGCTCAAAAAGATCATAATCACATTTTGTTGTACAAATGAAAAATCATTTTTTTTATTATTATTTATTTAAAATACTAATCTTCATGGTATATGTATGATTTATCCAATTCTAACAATACGCATACATATCCCAAATATGAAAAGAGTCCATATATATTGCATGAAGACAATGACTCAGGGGTATACATGTATATTTATTAGATTTGAATTAAACACACATATACATGAAGTAAGATCAAAGATAGGCATAACAAGTATAAATGACCGAATCATCAAAACTAGCCTATACACATGCATATAGTGGATACAAATGAGCATGAAGTTCAAATATGTATGAGTCAATTGTAGTTCACTATACATATATGTATAAATGCAAGTTTTGACACATTCTACATTTAAGCATGTAAATGCCACATGAAGTACCAAAAAAATCTTAAAACATGAACATGCTATGAATGATATTATGAAAATAAAAGCATGTACATAAATAAAATAGAAGTTTAGAAATTGTTACCAACTCCAAAACTCCAAGCATGGTGGTTGACCCACCAAAATTCCTTGATAGCGGTGCTCCAAGTATGTGTCATTTTAGTTCAAATGCACCCACCATCAAGGCACCAAATCTCTCACGTTTTGAGAGATTCCTCACCTACATCAAATACACAAGGTGGGAATTTTGGTACCCATATTTTCTTGGGTCCTATGGGGTTAGTCTTGTAAGGAACCCAAGCATTTTTATTTTTATCAAAAATAAGAACATTTAACCTTTCATAACAAAATTTTGCTAAATGGCCTTTGCGGCCACAATGTGTACATGTGTACACCTTAGCATACTTATGAGTGGGAGTGTGAGCATGATGTGCATCATAAGCATATGCATGATGTGAATGTGCATGAGTATGAGAACTTATTTCTTTTGAAACAAGATTCCAATCTAGTATGATTGAATACACATGAGCTCAGATTAGAGCTCAAATTATCAATTTTATTTTTCAAATTTTTAATCTCATTTTGATCAATGTGTGCATGAGAAGCATGATGATATATATGAACAATTTTCTTTTTCTTTTTACAAACATTTTCCTTTTCTTTTTCACAAATTTTTCTTTTTAAAGATTTATTTTCTTGAAAAACAACTTCCTTTTGTTTTTCCACCAAATCAATCTTATTTTTCAAAATAGTGTTCCCTTCACATAAATCATTCAATTTTGTAAGCAAGGAACATTCTCATTTTTTAAACTTTGTTTTCTTTTTCTAAGCCTGCCATTTTATTTTCTAATGAATCTTTTTCATTAATCATGGCATCAAAATTCTTTTTCAAATTGTTGTTGTCCTTTTCTAAACATGCAATGTTAGATTTAAAAGAATCTTGTTCTATATGCATGCAAGCAATTTTTTTTTCAAATTTTTATTTTCTTTTTAATCATGTCATATTTCTCAAGAATTGTTTGGCAAAATGAAGTGAGCTCATCATATGACATGTCCTCATCATCGGATTCGGAGTTTACCTCAAGGGGGTTATCCCTTGGACCATATAGCATACGTTGGAGATGTCGCTTCCAACGTCCGAATCACTCCCGCATAGTATAGGTCCTTTTCGCCAAGGGAGGTGATGATGTTCCAAGCTACAAAAGCCGATTCAACATTAGAAACCCTAGATAAATAATCATCATTTAGGGTTGACTTAATAGCATGAAGGGCTTTTGCATTAGCCTCAATGTTCTTACCATTTAAGCAATATTCTTTATTAGTAGTGGCAAGATAGACATGAAATCCTAAGGCTTTGAGGTACAATGACATCTTAACCTTCCAATTTGGATGTTAAGGATGTCAAGGTGGGTGGTGACATGAAGTCCATGGTGTGTGTACAAAATATTGTGATTAGCCTAAAAGTAGGATCTTTAACTCTAGGTTGTTAGACCCAATATCAAGAGCACTAGCTCTGATACCAATTGTAAGATCACTTAGAGGGGGGGTGAATAGGTGATGGCTAATCTAATGGTCACTTATGAACAAATAATGCGGAATTAAAGCTAAGTTGACCAAATTAAACTTCTTTTAATTGAACACTTATGTATAACACACAAGAGTGTTGCCGAATTCCCCTTGCGAGGCTCTGGACAAACTCCTCTAGATTCCCCTTGAATGGGTTGAGGTGCCGCGTTGGCTCTCTTGGTTGAATACTAGTGTTAATAACAATCCCAAGCAAGTATAGCAATTATGAGCACAAAGGTATATCATGCATATAAGAGATAAAGACTATAAAGTAATGCAAGATATAAGTGAGACAAAAAGAGTAAGAGAGCAAGAGTGAGCAATCGCAAACACAAAAGGTCTGTTTCGAGGTTCGAGCACACTTGCTCTACATCCCCGCCTTCGCACACGAAGGATTTCCACTATGCACGATCCAACCGGATCTCTCCTTGGTGCCGCAACACCTACAAGCCCTTGGACTCTCTAGTCCCTTACACACCACAAGCCCACCGGCTCGTCGAGGCCGCACCTCAAGCTACAAGAGTTCGCACCCGAACCCTAAACACCACGAGCACACTTGCCCGTCTCCTCAAAGTACAAGATGAAATCTGGTGATCTAAACACTTGATCACCTACAAAAACTCTCACTACAACACCTATAGGATGAATAGCTCAATGGATGCTCAAGTGTTTGTGTGAGAAAGCAAGGAAAGAATCTTTGGTGAAAATCTCAAGAAATCACTTTTACACTCTTATAAAATCTTCCCTTTTGATTGGAAGTATTAGCTCACTATTTTTGTGGAGAAAAACCTCTGAAATGAATATGAGAAACAGGCTCTAAGGTCTCCAAAAATCTTGGCTCAAACAATGACAAAACCCCCTTTTATAGAGGCCAGAAAATCTGACCGTTGGGCTCTGTCAGTGCTGCCGGTCGACCGGCCGGTCGACCGCCAACGGTCAAAATCCGACCGTTGGAGCCTCCGGTCGACCGTCCCGGTCGACCGATAAAACCCGAGAGCACAGCTCTCTCCAGCGGTCGACCGTCCCGGTCGACCGCAACTGTGCTTACACGTGCACAAGCTGTGCACATCGGTCGACTCGGACGGTCGACCGACCATGGTGCGGTCGACCGGTCCGGTCGACCGACTTGGCCTGTCAGCCAGTCCTCAGTTCTGCACAGATCGGGTTTTGAAAATAGGTCTTTTCACTCAATAAAAATCCCATAAATTCACAGTAAATCTAAAAAATAGTTTTAAATCACAATAAAAACTGTTTTTCTAAAAATATGTTTTTCTAAAACTTGTTTTTCCATAACTTCACAAATACAAAAACAAGATATTTGAGTTCATTTTAAAGCATAGTGTATATGGATATGATCCACTACACAATCAAGATGAAATATCTATGTTTTTGATATTAAGCATAAAACTTGGTTTTGGTTGAAGGATAAGTATATGAGAACCACCAAAAACCAAACTTGTATTTTTCCAAATGAAAAATCTTTTCTACTTTAAAAATCTTTTATGAAAACAATTCTATCAAGAGTGTGTGTGTGATATCTATACTTGAGCATTCCACCACTATTCTATCCTTTACATTTTATCTAAAAACAAAAATAAAATCTTATACCTAGACACAAGTCTTCATCTTCTTGAAGTCTTCCCTTGAAGGCTTCTCATCTTCTTGACTTGGTCCAAAGCTCCTTGGATCACCCCGTGCTAGCTCCAAATCTTGACATTTAATCCTTTGTTGAGCTTTGCACCTACTAAGATCTTGATAAAGAATCTGTCACTAATTAAACAAGATCATTAGCAAATATAACTACATGAGTTGATCATCATCAAAACTAGAGAGATAGGCCTTTGGGCCAACAATCTCCCCCTTTTTGATGATGACAAAACTCATGAAGTTATATATGCATGGATTAAAGTAAAGCTTCAAGGAAGCTCCCCCTTAACTCATGCATCACTAGAAATAAATAGATATGACATTAAAGCACATAAATATGTATGCAAATGAATGCATAAATCTTTTTCTCAAGCTTTTATCTTATTATATTATTGCTATGCATGAGTAAAAGCACAAGTATCAAAACACAAAATCAACTCAAAATCTTTCTCTCCCTTAAGTAAGGAACAAATACTTCTCCCCCTTAGAAATCATGCATATAACTCAAATACTTCTCCCCCTTTTTGTCAATCATCAACAAAGGGTTCAAAGTTCAAATCATCAAACAAATTTCTCCCCCTTTTTGTCAAAAATAACGAAATCAAGGAGGGTAAATCAAATCAATCAATAAGATTTATATGCGATATACATTCATGAAGAGGAAGACGCTAAGTTAACTTCCCTACACATATGCATTACATGAAGAAGGGATGACAAGCCCTAACTCACATAACACATATTATGTAATGCATAAGAGGAGATGTGAAGCTCCCCTACACACGTGTACCATATAAAGAAGAGATGTTAAGCTCCTCAATACACAATACACTCAACATGAATCTATATGTAAGAGAGATGTTAAGCTCTCCTTGCATATAGGCAATACGAAACACAAGTTCATATCAAATAATTTTTTTTTTTTAAAAACCAAAATCTTGATAAGCAAACATATAGTATATAATATACGTGTGTAAATCAAGCACAAAAGATCACATATATGTATGAAAAGATAATATCAATTGAAGTAGATGCATACATACATGAAAGAACAAAATAAGAGTATTTACAACAGAGGTCATATTGATACCAATTGAAACTATCCAATGATACCAATTGAAAATTAAGCTTAAGTGTATATATCATAAAATCTACCACATGAAGAATTCGAACTAGTTTGAATGAAGGTGTTTAACAACTAGTACGGAATCCTTCAATCAAGGAATAAGTCAAAAGTTTTTCATGAAATATCAATGAACACAAGGCACTAAAAAGCACTCTATCCATAAAGTCCATATCAAAAAGAAGTGAGTGTGATAGTGTTATGTGGAACATGGTATCATGAAAAATAGCAATAAAACTCAATATTCCTTAAAATTTTGAAATCATGAAATCCATCACAAAAATTTTATTGAAAAATTACAAAATTTTTATTAAAAACAAAAATTTATATTTCAAGATATATGTATGTTTTGACAAGACATTAAGTATACATACATATCCTTAAAACACATTTGAGTCTATATATAGATTTGCATGAAAGGCAAATGACTCAAGAGGTATCCATGTATATCTTAATATTGTGGCAAGACAAACATATACATGAAATGAAAGCACATGATCATAGCATAAATCCAAAATGGGAATACAAGTTTAAAATGTAATAATCATCAAAACTTAGGCTATACTACACACCTAATGGGCACAAATAAGCATTCAAAACCAATCATATATAGATTTATTTGTGATCCATAATGTGTATAAGTATAAATCCAAGTGTTGACAAATGCTAACATTTAAACTAATATTCAAATCATGAAGCATCAAATAAATTTTGAAAATACAAAAGAATTTATCCATATGATTAAAAATAGGATCATGTGAATCAATTTGAAGAATAGATAACTAGTTTAAATGGATTTTTGACAAACTAGTTAAAGATCCTTTAAAAATACAAAGTCAAATGTTTTCCATGAATAATACTAAATACATAAAAGTTCAAGCACTCATAGTCCATAAAGCTCAAAAATTATCTTTTATCATAAAAGATGAGTGTTCAAAGGTTATGTAAATGGTATTTTCATGAAAATAGAAAGTGAAGCATGAATCTCATGAAAATCTTATTTTTCATCTTAAAACAAATCATATATTTTTCATAAAGTATTTTGTATTTAGCAATGCTTTATGAAAATAGTCATTCAAGCTCAAAAAGATCATAAATCACATTTTGTTGTACAAATGAAAAATCATTTTTTTTATTATTATTTATTTAAATACTAATCTTCATGGTATATGTATGATTTATCCAATTCTAACAATACGCATACATATCCCAAATATGAAAAGAGTCCAATATATATTGCATGAAGACAAATGACTCAAGGGTATACATGTATATTTATTAGATTTGAATTAAACACACATATACATGAAGTAAGATCAAAGATAGGCATAACAAGTATAAATGACCGAATCATCAAAACTAGCCTATACACATGCATATAGTGGATACAAATGAGCATGAAGTTCAAATATGTAAGTCAATTGTAGTTCACTATACATATATGTATAAATGCAAGTTTTGACACATTCTACATTTAAGCATGTAAATGCCACATGAAGTACCAAAAAAATCTTAAAACATGAACATGCTATGAATGATATTAATGAAAATAAAAAGCATGTACATAAATAAAATAGAAGTTTAGAAATTGTTACCAACTCCAAAACTCCAAGCATGGTGGTTGACCCACCAAAATTCTTGATAGCGGTGCTCCAAGTATGTGTCATTTTAGTTCAAATGCACCCACCATCAAGGCACCAAATCTCTCACGTTTTGAGAGATTCCTCACCTACATCAAATACACAAGGTGGAAATTTTGGTACCCATATTTTCTTGGGTCCTATGGGGTTAGTCTTGTAAGGAACCCAAGCATTTTTATTTTTATCAAAAATAAGAACATTTAACCTTTCATAACAAAATTTTGCTAAATGGCCTTTGCGGCCACAATGTGTACATGTGTACACCTTAGCATACTTATGAGTGGGAGTGTGAGCATGATGTGCATCATAAGCATATGCATGATGTGAATGTGCATGAGTATGAGGAACTTATTTCTTTTGAAACAAGAATTCCAATCTAGTATGATTGAATGCACATGAGCTCAGATTAGAGCTCAAATTATCAATTTTATTTTTCAAATTTTTAATCTCATTTTGATCAATGTGTGCATGAGAAGCATGATGAGATATATGAACAATTTTCTTTTTCTTTACAAACATTTTCCTTTTCTTTTTCACAAATTTTTCTTTTTAAAGATTTATTTTCTTGAAAAACAACTTCCTTTTGTTTTTCCACCAAATCAATCTTATTTTTCAAAATAGTGTTCCCTTCACATAAATCATTCAATTTTGTAAGCAAGGAAACATTCTCATTTTTTAAACTTTGTTTTCTTTTTCTAAGCCTGCCATTTTATTTTCTAATGAATCTTTTTCATTAATCATGGCATCAAAATTCTTTTTCAAATTGTTGTTGTCCTTTTCTAAACATGTAATGTTAGATTTAAAAGAATCTTGTTCTATATGCATGCAAGCAATTTTTTTTTCAAATTTTTATTTTCCTTTTTAATCATGTCATATTTCTCAAGAATTGTTTGGCAAAATGAAGTGAACTCATCATATGACATGTCCTCATCATCGGATTCGGAGTTTACCTCAAGGGGTTTATCCCCTTGGACCATATAGCATACGTTGGAGATGTCGTTTCCAAGTCCGAATCACTCCCCGCATAGTATAGGTCCTTTTCGCCAAGGGAGGTGATGATGTTCCAAGCTACAAAAGCCGATTCAACATTAGAAACCCTAGATAAATAATCATCATTTAGGGTTGACTTAATAGAATGAAGGGCTTTTGCATTAGCCTCAATATTCTTACCATTTAAGCAATATTCTTTATTAGTTGTGGCAAGATAGACATGAATCCTAAGGCTTTGAGGTACAATGACATCTTAACCTTCCAAATTTGGATGTTAAGATGTCAAAGGTGGGTGGTGACATGAAGTCCATGGTGTGTGTGTACAAAATATTGTGATTAGCCTAATAGTAGGATCTTTAACTCTAGGTTGTTAGACCCCAATATCAAGAGCACTAGCTCTGATACCAATTGTAAGATCACTAGAGGGGGGGTGAATAGGTGATGGCTAATCTAATGGTCACTTATGAACAAATAATGCGGAATTAAAGCTAAGTTGACCAAATTAAACTTCTTTTAATTGAACACTTATGTATAACACAAGAGTGTTGCCGAATTCCCCTTGCGAGGCTCTGGACAAACTCCTCTAGATTCCCTTGAATGGGTTGAGGTGCCGCGTTGGCTCTCTTGGTTGAATACTAGTGTTAATAACAATCCCAAGCAGTATAGCAATTATGAGCACAAAGGTATATCATGCATATAAGAGATAAAGACTATAAAGTAATGCAAGATATAAGTGAGACAAAAAGAGTAAGAGAGCAAGAGTGAGCAATCGCAACACAAAAGGTCTGTTTCGAGGTTCGAGCACACTTGCTCTACATCCCCGCCTTCGACACACGAAGGATTTCCACTATGCACGATCCAACTGGATCTCTCCTTGGTGCCGCAACACCTACAAGCCCTTGGACTCTCTAGTCCCTTACACACCACAAGCCCACCGGCTCGTCGAGGCCGCACCTCAAGCTACAAGAGTTCGCACCCGAACCCTAAACAACCACGAGCACACTTGCCCGTCTCCTCAAAGTACAAGATGAAATCTTGGTGATCTAAACACTTGATCACCTACAAAAACTCTCACTACAACACCTATAGGATGAATAGCTCAATGGATGCTCAAGTGTTTGTGTGAGAAAGCAAGGAAAGAATCTTTGGTGAAAATCTCAAGAAATCACTTTACACTCTTATAAAATCTTCCCTTTTGATTGGAAGTATTAGCTCACTATTTTTGTGGAAAAAACCTCTGAAATGAATATGAGAAAACAGGCTCTAAGGTCTCCAAAAATCTTGGCTCAAAACAATGACAAAACCCCCTTTTATAGAGGCCAGAAAAATCTGACCGTTGGGCTCTGTCAGTGCTGCCGGTCGACCGGGCCGTCGACCTCGACGCCAACGGTCAAATCCGACCGTTGGAGCCTCCGGTCGACCGTCCCGGTCGACCGATAAAACCCGAGAGCACAGCTCTCTCCAGCGGTCGACCGTCCCGGTCGACCGGCAACTGTGCTTCAACGTGCACAAGGCTGTGCACATCGGTCGACTCGACGGTCGACCGACCATGTTGCGGTCGACCCGGTCCCGGTCGACCGACTTGGCCTGTCAGCCAGTCCTCAGTTCTGCACAGATACGGGTTTGAAAATAGGTCTTTTCACTCAATAAAAATCCCATAAATTCACAGTAAATCTAAAAAATAGTTTAATCACAATAAAACTGTTTTTTCTAAAATATGTTTTTCTAAAACTTGTTTTTCCCATAACTTCACAAAATACAAAAACAAGATATTTGAGTTCATTTAAAGCATAGTGTGTATGGATATGATCCACTACACGATCAAGATGAATATCTATGTTTTTGATATTAAGCATAAACTTGGTTTTGGTTGAAGATAAGTATATGAGAACCACCAAAACCAACTTGTATTTTTCCCAAATGAAAAAATCTTTTTCTACTTTAAAATCTTTTATGAAACAATTCTATCAAGAGTGTGTGTGTGATATCTATACTTGAGCATTCCACCACACTATTCTATCCTTTACATTTTATCTAAAAACAAAAATAAAATCTTATACCTAGACACAAGTCTTCATCTTCTTGAAGTCTTCCCTTGAGGCTTCTCATCTTCTTGACTTGGTCCAAAGCTCCTTGGATCACCCGTGCTAGCTCCAAATCTTGACATTTAATCCTTTGTTGAGCTTTGCACCTACTAAGATCTTGATAAAGAATCTGTCACTAATTAAACAAGATCATTAGCAAATATAACTACATGAGTTGATCATCATCAAAACTAGAGTGATAGGCCTTTGGGCCAACAATCTCCCCCTTTTTGATGATGACAAAACTCATGAAGTTATATATGCATGGATTAAAGTAAAGCTTCAAGAAGCTCCCCCTTAACTCATGCATCACTAGAAATAAATAGATATGACATTAAAGCACATAAATATGTATGCAAATGAATGCATAAATCTTTTCTCAAGCTTTTATCTTATTATATTATTGCTATGCATGAGTAAAGCACAAGTATAAAAACCAAAATCAACTCAATCTTTTCTCTCCCTTAAGTAAGGAACAAATACTTCTCCCCCTTAAGAAATCATGCATATAACTCAATACTTCTCCCCCTTTTTGTCAATCATCAACAAAGGTTCAAAGTTCAAATCATCAAACAAATTTTCTCCCCCTTTTTGTCAAAAATAACGAAATCAAGGAGGGTAAAATCAATCAATCAATAAGATTTATATGCGATATACATTCATGAAGAGGAAGACGCTAAGTTAACTTCCCTACACATATGCATTACATGAAGAAGGGATGACAAGCCCTAACTCACATAACACATATTATGTAATGCATAAGAGGAGATGTGAAGCTCCCCCTACACACGTGTACCATATAAAGAAGAGATGTTAAGCTCCTCATACACAATACACTCAACATGAATCTATATGTAAGAGAGATGTTAAGCTCTCCTTGCATATAGGCAATACGAAACACCAGTTCATATCAAATAATTTTTTTTTTTTAAAAACAAAATCTTGATAAGCAAACATATAGTATATAATATACGTGTGTAAATCAAGCACAAAAGATCACATATATGTATGAAAAGATAATATCAATTGAAGTAGATGCATACATACATGAAAGACAAAATAAGAGTATTTACAACAAGAGGTCATATTGATACCAATTGAAACTATCCAATGATACCAATTGAAATTAAGCTTAAGTGTATATATCATAAAATCTACCACATGAAGAATTCGAACTAGTTGAATGAAGGTGTTTAACAACTAGTACGGAATCCTTCAATCAAGGAATAAGTCAAAAGTTTTTCATGAAATATCAATGAAACACAAGGCACTAAAAAGCACTCTATCCATAAAGTCCATATCAAAAAGAAGTGAGTGTGATAGTGTTATGTGGAACATGGTATCATGAAAAATAGCAATAAAACTCAATATTCCTTAAAATTTTGAAATCATGAAATCCATCACAAAAATTTTATTGAAAAATTACAAAATTTTTATTAAAAACAAAAATTTATATTTCAAGATATATGTATGTTTTGACAAGACATTAAGTATACATACATATCCTTAAAAACATTTGAGTCTATATATAGATTTGCATGAAAGGCAAATGACTCAAGAGGTATCCATGTATATCTTAATATTGTGGCAAGACAACATATACATGAAATGAAAGCACATGATCATAGCATAAATCCAAAATGGGAATACAAGTTTAAAATGTAATAATCATCAAAACTTAGGCTATACTAACACACCCTAATGGGCACAAATAAGCATTCAAACCCAATCATATATAGATTTATTTGTGATCCATAATGTGTATAAGTATAAATCCAAGTGTTGACAAATGCTAACATTTAAACTAATATTCAAATCATGAAGCATCAAATAAATTTTGAAAATACAAGAATTTATCCATATGATTAAAAATAGGATCATGTGAATCAATTTGAAGAATAGATAACTAGTTTAAATGGATTTTTTGACAAACTAGTTAAAGATCCTTTAAAATACAAAGTCAAATGTTTTCCATGAATAATACTAAATACATAAAAGTTCAAGCACTCATAGTCCATAAAGCTCAAAATTATCTTTTATCATAAAAGATGAGTGTTCAAAGGTTATGTAAATGGTATTTTCATGAAAATAAAAGTGAAGCATGAATCTCATGAAAATCTTATTTTTTCATCTTAAAACAAATCATATATTTTTTCATAAAGTATTTTGTATTTAGCAATGCTTTATGAAAAAGTCATTCAAGCTCAAAAAGATCATAAATCACATTTTGTTGTACAAATGAA
>JAVJIF010026692.1:0-69859 GCA_038442645.1 Agave tequilana
AGGTGACAATGCTAATCTAGTCAACTTAATGCGGAATTTAAAAACTTAATGCAAATTACACTCAAGTGCTATCAACAAGTGATGCACACAACCAAGCCAAGCAAATATGTATGAGCAATATAAGTAGATGCAAGGCACAAAGTAAAGAGAGAGTTTAGAGAGAGAGCCAATGGATCAAGCGCAAACACAAGGATATGTTATCGAGGTTCGAGCACCCAGCTCTACATCCCCGCCTTCGACACACGAAGGATTTCCACTAGCTCGTCCACCTAGGACCCTTTACAAAGAGTACCCAACTCCTCTCTTTACAACCTCCTCCTTGAGGCACAAATCCAAGCCAACAATCACAACCTCCTCCTTGAGGCAAACTCCAACAATCACAACCTCCTCCTTGAGGCTAATTCCAAACCAATACAACAAACTCCCAATCACCAACCAATACAAGGATCACCTCTCAACTAGAGGGATACAACCCAAAGCACAAAGCTAAGAAAAGATTGGGTTACAACTTGGTGGTCACAACAACAACCACAAACAACTTCTTCTTCTCCCACACAAAAATCCTATAGATATAGATAGTAGATTATAGCTCAAGTGTGGAGAAAACCAAGGGATTTGAAACCAGCAACTCAAAGAAAATCTTTGGGAAATAAATGAAACCAAGATAGAGAAGTTCAATTCAAAAGCTTTTCCCAAAATCCTTTTCTTTGATTTTTCAAACCCTAATGAAAACACCAAAAAGATTGTTCAATTTGAATCCAAAAACCTATTTTGATTGCAGCAAAAACACAGAGAGATAGAAAATTTTAGCCCAAAAATTCTTAGAGAAAAACTCTCTCAAATGGAGTATTTATAGGCAATTTAGAAAACTAGCCGTTTACAGAATTTTTGCCAGAAATAGCCTTCCGGTCGACCGGCCCGGTCGACCGCCAACGTTCGAATTTTCGAACGTTACAGCTGCCGGTCGACCGGTCCGGTCGACCGAAAATTCCTGAGAGCAAACAGCTCTCCGTCGGTCGACCGCTTCGGTCGACCGGCCCATTGGGCTGCAGACGTGCACAGGTCTGTGCACGTCGGTCGACCGAAACCGGTCGACCGGCCCTTGGTGCGGTCGACCGCTTCGGTCGACCGACCAGGCCTGTCAGCCTATAAATGGGTCAGAAAAACAGAGGTAAAAATATTCCAATAAATCCCACAAAATCTCTAAAATTCCACAAAAATAGTTTTATCATTTTATATTGAAATACAAACTTGTGTTAAAAATCCTAACACAAATTTCAAACATATTTGACTATTTTAGTGTCATAGAAATTTTGCCAAAAACAAAAACCGTATTTTCTGAAACCTTGTATTTTGAATAGAAAATACACATTGTCTAAAACTCATCCATGATACAAAAATATGATATTTAAACACTTTGAAGCATATTGTATATGAATAGAAATTCAATATACAAGAAACATATATATATCATGATTTTTGTCATTAAGTCCAAAAATATGTTTTGTTGTAAATACCAAAACATAAAACACATGGAATAGATTATCAAACAAAGTTTGTTTAAACAATTGAAGCATGCATGTATATAGAACAAATCTAATATACATAAACCATGTAAACTGTTTTGATAAAAAATCTATTTATGAAAAACCAAGATCGGTTAAACCTAAAACCGAAAATCAAAACATGAAAGGTGTGTGTTGTGAACTTGAGCTTATCATACTATTCTAATCTTTACAATTAGGATCTAAACCCAAACTAAAAGTATGGATATCTAAGTCTTCTTGTAGAGCGCAATTTCCAAGTTGACTCGATCCAAAAACTCCTTTGGTTCACCGAGCAATTGCAATATATCATCTTTGATGCGCGGGCTCTTGAAACAACATGTGCAAGCTTCCAAATCATCTTGTTGAAGCTAAACACCAACTAATATCTTGATTAATGATCTGAGACTAAAACACAAGATTATTAGTACACATAACTACATGAGTTAGTCATCATCAAAACTAGAGTGGAAAGCCTTTGGGCCAACAATCTCCCCCTTTTTGATGATGACAAAACTCATGGAGTTATATATGCATGAATTAAAGTAAAGCTTCAAAGAAGCTCCCCCTTAACTCATGCCAAACATATAAGGTATGCATGAATGTTCTCAAACACATAATAAAACATACCAAAACAAAACAAAAACATATGCATAAATCAACCATGCATATAAACTACAAATTCCCCTCCCCCTTTTTGTCACTCATCAACAAAGGGGTAAAACAAAACATAATGAAGGCAAATATTTCTCCCCCTAAAATCAACGAAGGGATAAAACATAAAATTGCTAAATCTCTTGATACCAAAAAAAACAAATCAAACATAGCTAAAACTTTAGATATATAAAACAAGTTCTTGATATCAATTGAGATAATCAATAAATTGAGGAATGCCAATACCAACATTATATAAGGCATTGAAACAAGAATAATCATTTTATATCACAATGAAAACATGTAATGTAAACTATAAGACAAATTGATACAAATTTAAGTAAACAAATAGCCTCTAGATACCAATAGAAGAAATTTTTAACACAAATGGCTTCTTGATACCAATTACACAACAATGTAAATTTTCCAATCATTTTTCATCATAAAGTTAGGGAGTGGAAAGCAAAACAAATACTTATTGAAAATACAAAATACGAATTTTCTCCCCCTTTATGAAATACCAAAGAAACTTATGCATAAGCTTGTATTAAGATACCAATTGAAAAACTTCATCAATTGAAACAATATAGTCATTAAAATCAAGCTATGCAAAATCAAGATTGTGCTTTAAAATATATGAATATGATAGGCACAAAGGAAACTTCTATGTATGTAAAAGATTAGATATCAATTGAAATTGATACTATATGAGGTGCAAACATACATACACAAAGCAAACACATATGAGTATACAAAAAATATGTCATATTGATACCAATTGAAAGAACTCAATGATACCAATTGAAATAACAAAAGTAAGGTCAAGTGTATAACTCATATCAGCTACCACCCAATCATGGTTCAAGATAAAAGGATTTTCATTATAAAGCATACATGAACATGATCTCCCTTCCAACCGCCCATTGATGGTAGGGGTTTTCAAAAATAGGTTTGAAAATGTAGTATGTTTGAAAATCTCTACCAAGAAAGAATATCATAACTAGTTATATGAATCAACTAGTATGAGATCCAAAAAAAATTTCATGAAGACACATGTAAACCACATGTCACTAAAACACTCAAAATCCATATAGCATAACTTGTACTCATGAAAACTAAGTCATGAGAAAACATAGATAGAGTGAGTGTACAAGTGTTGTGAGAAACATATCAACATGAAAATGGACAATCAAGCTCAATATTAAAAACATGAAATTCATCCAAACGATTTAAACTTCAAGGCATATGTATGTCATGTACAAACTAAAGTATACATACATATCCTAAACATGAAGAGTCCACAAAAGTATATGCATGAAGGCACGTGGCTCAAGGATGTATATGTATAAACAATAATTTGGACAAGATAGACATATACATGAAGTCAACCACAAGATCATAAAAACACATTAAAAATGAGGAATACAAGTCAAATGCATGAATCATCAAAACTAGACTATACTAGTACATCAAATGACTACAAATGAGCGTTCAAGCACAAATATATAAAGGTCTATTTGTAACTCACTAGTTGTACAAGTATAAATCCTAATCTTAATGAAAACTAACATTCCAGCAAGTAATCAAATCATGAGGCATAAAACGGTTCAAAAATCAATATGAACATATAATCAAAAATATGAAGTATTAATGACCTTTAAAACTAAGATGGATGTATGATGCAACGATCTCTCAAAACAAGACTAAGAGCCGTATACCCCGTGAAGGGTTCTGTACTCCTTCCTCCTGATTCCCCTTGAATGGGTTAGAGGTGCGCAATGCAACCTTGTTGTATGAGAATTGATCGAACAAAGAATGAATAAAGTGCAATGATGAAATGCACACAAGATATATCACAAACATCCATATAATCATCTAAACAAAAATCATGGAATCATGAACATCATATGATCATTATGCATATGCATGTGCATTAGATCTAGGGCATACATGTTAGCTTAAACAAGAAGTGAACACTAAATATAGATCCATATGAAACATGGGTGCTCAAGTAACTAAACATGTATATCTCAAGTCTAATGAACAAGGCATAATCATCAAAACACAACATGCTATAAATGAATGATCTAAAAAGCATGTAAATAATAAATGGGAGTTAGAGAATGATACCAAAACCAATGAAGGTGCATCTCTAGTTCTCCAAAACATGGTGGTCATCTCCACCTAATCTCCTTGAGAGTGAAGCATCCAAATAGTTCTCATTCAAGCTCGGAACGCATCCACCTCAAGGTACCTCCACTCTCACGTGATGCGAGAGCTCCCACCTACATCAAAAGCCAAAGAGGTGGTTTTTGGTACCCATTTTCTAGTGGGTCCACGGGGGTTAGTTTCTTTTCTCACCCAAACAAAATTAGTTGCTAAATTTTCATGATAAATGCGATCATAACAAAATCTAGCAAGGTGGCCTTTTCGACCACAATGTGTACATGTGTACACGTGAGCATACATATGATGATGGTGATCATGAGAAGCATGTGTATGCCTAGATAGGTGTGCATGCAAGGTTGGAACTTGTTTCTTGCGAATCAAGGTTTCCAAACGTGTGTGATTCATGGCACAATGGCTCAAGGTGGAGCCCAAACAATCAACACTTTTCTTCAAATTATTTATATCATTTTCTATGCTAGAGGACAAAGTGGAACATGCTATAGGAGTGCAAGAAGTAGAAGCTACATTAGCATGACAAACATGCAAATCAATATCATTTTGCAAAGATTCATTTTTAGACAAAACCAAATTCAATTCTTTAGTAATAGAATCAATTTTATTTTTCAAGGTAAGGTTTTCTTTGAAAACACAATCCAATCTTGAGGATAAAATCTCATTGTGTTCTACAACATCATCACAATCATTTTTGTTTTTCAAAACTTCAATTTCTTTTAAAGCAATTTCAAGTTGAGATTCAAGTGTGTCACGTTCACTAATAATCTCTTCTTTCTCTTGCAAAACCGTTTCAAAAGTGGAACATAAATCCTTCATTTCTTCTTTTAAATCAAAATGTTTCTTTTTCAAATTCTCATGTTTTTCCATAAAATTTTCAAGTTTAGAAGCAAGTTCAACATTTAAATTTTGAACTTCAAAACAACCATGGCAATATGAACTAGAGCAATCATCAAGAGGGAATCCGAGTGTACCTCAAGAGAGTTCTTCCCTTGGACCATGAAGCAATGCTCTTCGGACTTTTCTCTCTTAGATCTCCTCATCTTGTTGATAATCAAGGGTAGCTCGGGAGACGTCAATATGCTCCAAACTGCAAAAGCCGAATCATAGCGATCAAAAATATGTAAAAGATGTTCATTAAGGGATGCTCTAAGTGTCCTAAGTGCAAGTGCATTGGCCTTCTTATGCTTGCTACTATTTGGGAGGGTTTCTATAGTGATGGCTTGATAAGCTAAATGTCCTAGGCTTTTTATATGTCTAATCATGTCAACCTTCCAAGAATCAAGTCTAAAATGGTCAAACATAGGAGGGCTATCCATGAGTGCAAACTAGATGAGTGCAAATGATAATGTAAATGAAGATTAGCAAACCAAGATCACTCCTAGGTGGTTAAACCTAAATATCAGGAGCACTAGCTCTGATACCAATTAAAAAGTCACCTAGAGGGGGGGTGAATAGGTGACAATGCTAATCTAGTCAACTTAATGCGGAATTTAAAAACTTAATGCAAATTACACTCAAGTGCTATCAACAAATGATGCACACAACCAAGCCAAGCAAATATGTATGAGCAATATAAGTAGATGCAAGGCACAAAGTAAAGAGAGAGTTTAGAGAGAGAGCCAATGGATCAAGCGCAAACACAAGGATATGTTATCGAGGTTCGAGCACCCAGCTCTACATCCCCGCCTTCGACACACGAAGGATTTCCACTAGCTCGTCCACCTAGGACCCTTTACAAAGAGTACCCAACTCCTCTCTTTACAACCTCCTCCTTGAGGCACAAATCCAAGCCAACAATCACAACCTCCTCCTTGAGGCAAACTCCAACAATCACAACCTCCTCCTTGAGGCTAATTCCAAACCAATACAACAAACTCCCAATCACCAACCAATACAAGGATCACCTCTCAACTAGAGGGATACAACCCAAAGCACAAAGCTAAGAAAAGATTGGGTTACAACTTGGTGGTCACAACAACAACCACAAACAACTTCTTCTTCTCCCACACAAAAATCCTATAGATATAGATAGTAGATTATAGCTCAAGTGTGGAGAAAACCAAGGGATTTGAAACCAGCAACTCAAAGAAAATCTTGGGAAATAAATGAAACCAAGATAGAGAAGTTCAATTCAAAAGCTTTTCCCAAAATCCTTTTCTTTGATTTTTCAAACCCTAATGAAAACACCAAAAAGATTGTTCAATTTGAATCCAAAAACCTATTTTGATTGCAGCAAAAACACCAGAGAGATAGAAAATTTTAGCCCAAAAATTCTTAGAGAAAAACTCTCTCAAATGGAGTATTTATAGGCAATTTAGAAAACTAGCCGTTTACAGAATTTTTGCCAGAAATAGTCTTCCGGTCGACCGGCCCGGTCGACCGCCCAACGTTCGAATTTTCGAACGTTACAGCTGCCGGTCGACCGGTCCGGTCGACCGAAAATTCCTGAGAGCAAACAGCTCTCCGTCGGTCGACCGCTTCGGTCGACCGGCCCATTGGGCTACAGACGTGCACAGGTCTGTGCACGTCGGTCGACCGAACCAGTCGACCGGCCCTTGGTGCGGTCGACCGCTTCGGTCGACCGACCAGGCCTGTCAGCCTATAAATGGGTCAGAAAAACAGAGGTAAAAATATTCCAATAAATCCCACAAAATCTCTAAAATTCCACAAAAATAGTTTTATCATTTTATATTGAAATACAAACTTGTGTTAAAAATCCTAACACAAATTTCAAACATATTTGACTATTTTAGTGTCATAGAAATTTTGCCAAAAACCAAAAACCGTATTTTCTGAAACTTGTATTTGAATAGAAAATACACATTGTCTAAAACTCATCCATGATACAAAAATATGATATTTAAACACTTTAAAGCATATTGTATATGAATAGAAATTCAATATACAAGAAACATATATATATCATGATTTTTGTCATTAAGTCCAAAAATATGTTTTGTTGTAAATACCAAAACATAAAACACATGGAATAGATTATCAAACAAAGTTTGTTTAAACAATTGAAGCATGCATGTATATAGAACAAATCTAATATACATAAACCATGTAAACTTGTTTTGATAAAAAATCTATTCATGAAAACCAAGATCGGTTAAACCTAAAACCGAAAATCAAAACATGAAAGGTGTGTGTTGTTAACTTGAGCTTATCATACTATTCTAATCTTTACAATTAGGATCTAAACCAAACTAAAAGTATGGATACCTAAGTCTTCTTGTAGAGCGCAATCTCCAAGTTGACTCGATCCAAAAACCTTTGATTCACCGAGCAATTGCAATATATCATCTTTGATGCGCGGGCTCTTGAAACAACATGTGCAAGCTTCCAAATCATCTTGTTGAAGCTAAACACCAACTAATATCTTGATTAATGATCTGAGACTAAAACACAAGATTATTAGTACACATAACTACATGAGTTAGTCATCATCAAAACTAGAGTGGAAAGCCTTTGGGCCAACATAAAGCACATAAATATGTATGCAAATGAATGCACAAATCTTTTTCTCAAACTTTTATCCTATTATATTATTGCTATGCATGAGTAAAAGCACAAGTATAAAAACTCAAAATCATCTCAAAATCTTTCTCTCCCTTAAGTAAGGAACAAATACTTATAAAAACTCAAAATCATCTCAAAATCTCTCTCTCCCTTAAGTAAGGAACAAATACTTCTCCCCTTAAGGAAATCATGCATATAACTCAAATACTTCTCCCCCTTTTTGTCAATCATCAACAAAGGGTTCAAAGTTCAAATCATCAAACAAATTTTCTCCCCCTTTTTGTCAAAAATAAGGAAATCAAGGAGGGTAAAATCAAATCAATCAATAAGATTTATATGCGATATACATTCATGAAGAGGAAGACGCTAAGTTAACTTCCCTACACATATGCATTACATGAAGAAGGGATGACAAGCCCTAACTCACATAACACATATTATGTAATGCATAAGAGGAGATGTGAAGCTCCCCCTACACACGTATATCATATAAAGAAGAGTTGTCAAGCTCCTCAATTTATAATATACTCAACATGAATCCATATGTAAGAGAGATGTTAAGCTCTCCTTGCATATAAGAAATACAAATCAAAAATTTTGAATATTTCTTTAACAAGACAAAATTTTGAACTTTTCTTATGAAAACAAAATTTTGAAATATCTTAAAATACACAACTTTCTTTTAAGGTACCAAATGTAGAACAATCAAATTTTGAATTGTGATACCAATTTTGAAATACAATGCATAAGCTTTAAAATAAATAAGATTTGAAGTAAGCTTAGCATTAACAACTATTGTGCTTTAAAATATAAATCCATTTTAATACAAGCACACAACAATCATATATATGTATGAAAAGAGTATACCAATTTAAGTAGATACATACATATATGAAAGAACAACATATGAGTATACACAATAAGAGGTCATATTGATACCAATTGAAAATATCCAATGATACCAATTGAAAATTAAGCTTAAGTGTATATATCATAAAATCTACCAAATGAAGAATTCGAACTAGTTAAATGAAGGTGTTTAACATCTAGTACGGAATCCTTCAATCAAGGAATAAGTCAAAAGTTTTTCATGAAATATCAATGAAACACAAGGCACTAAAAAGCACTCTATCCATAAAGTCCATATCAAGAAGAAGTGAGTGTGCTAGTGTTATGTGGAACATGGTATCATGAAAAAATAGCAATAAAACTCAATATTCCTTAAAATTTTGAAATCATGAAATCCATTAAAAAAATTTTATTGAAAAATTACAAAATTTTTATTAAAAACAAAAATTTATATTTCAAGATATATGTATGTTTTGACAAGACATTAAGTATACATACATATCCTTAAAACACATTTGAGTCTATATATAGATTTGCATGAAAGGCAAATGACTCAAGAGGTATCCATGTATATCTTAATGTTTTGGCAAGACAAACATATACATGAAATGAAAGCACATGATCATAGCATAAATCCAAAATGGGAATACAAGTTTAAAATGTAATAATCATCAAAACTTAGGCTATACTAACACACCTATTGGGCACAAATAAGCATTCAAACCCAATCATATATAGATTTATTTGTGATCCATAATGTGTATAAGTATAAATCCAAGTGTTGACAAATGCTAACATTTAAACTAATATTCAAATCAAGAAGCATCAAATAAATTTTGAGAATACAAAAGAATTTATCCATATGATTAAAAATAGGATCATGTGAATTAATTTGAAGAATAGATAACTAGTTTAAATGGATTTTTGACAAACTAGTTAAAGATCCTTCAAAAATAC
Source organism: Agave tequilana (assembly GCA_038442645.1). Taxonomy (NCBI): domain Eukaryota; kingdom Viridiplantae; phylum Streptophyta; class Magnoliopsida; order Asparagales; family Asparagaceae; genus Agave; species Agave tequilana. The sequence goes on from JAVJIF010026692.1 coordinate 9,711, forward strand.
AAAGTTAAATGTTTTCCATGAATAATACTAAATACATACAAGTTTAAGCACTCATAGTCCATAAAGCTCAAAAATTATCTTTTATCATAAAAGATGAGTGTTCAAAGGTTATGTAAATGGTATTTTCATGAAAATAGAAAGTGAAGCATGAATCTCATGAAAATCTTATTTTTCATCTTAAAACAAATCATATATTTTTCATAAAGTATTTTGTATTTAGCAATGCTTTATGAAAATAGTCATTCAAGCTCAAAAAGATCATAAATCATATTTTGTTTTACACATGTTTTAATCTTTAATACAAATCAAAAACATGAAAAATCATTTTTTTTATTATTAAAATACTAATCTTCATGGTATATGTATGATTTATCCAATTCTAACAATATGCATACATATCCCAAATATGAAAATAGTCCAATATATATTGCATGAAGGCAAATGACTCAAGGGGTATACATGTATATTTATTAGATTTGAATTAAACACACATATACATAAAGTAAGATCAAAGATAGGCATAACAAGTATAAATGACCGAATCATCAAAACTAGCCTATACACATGCATATAGTGGATACAAATGAGCATGAAGTTCAAATATATATGAGTCAATTGTAGTTCACTATTCATATATGTATAAATGCAAGTTTTGACACATTCTACATTTAATCATGTAAATGCCACATGAAGCACATAAAATCTTAAAACATGAACATGCTATGAATGATATTATGAAAATAAAAGCATGTACATAAATAAAATAGGAGTTTAGAAATTGTTACCAACTCTAAAACTCCAAGCATGGTGGTCTTTCCCACCAAAATCTCCTTGATAGCAATGCATCCAAAAGTTTGTCCATCATGTCCATTGCATCCGCTATCAAGGCACCAATCCTCTCACGTTTTGTGAGAGCCCTCACCTACATCAAAATCAAAGGGTGGGGGTTTTGGTACCCATACTTTCTTGGGTCCTTTGGGGTTAGCTTTATTGTAAGGATCCCAAAATCTTTTATACTTAGCAAAATATAAATGAGGTTTCTTATCAAAACAAAATTTTGCTAAATGGCCTTTGCGGCCACAATGTGTACATACGTACACCTTAGTATGCTTATGTGTAGGATTGTGATCATGTTGTGCAACATAAGCATGATGATGAGAGTGATGTGCATGAACATGAGGAGTTTGTTTCTTTGAAAACATTGACTCCAACTTAGTATGATTAAATGCACAAGAGTTCAAAGTTGAACTCAAATTATCCATTTTATTTTTCAAAACATTTATCTCATTTGTGGTGACATGTAAAGCATGATGAGATATATGATCAATTTTCTTTTTCTTTTGTGAAACAAAATCTTTTTCTTTTTCAACAACTTTTCTTTTCAAAGTGATATTTTCTTGAAAAACATCTTCCTTTTGTTTTTCCACCAAATCAATCTTATTTTTCAAAATAGTGTTCCCATTACATAAATCATTCAATTTAGCAATCAAGGAAACATTCTCATTTTTCAAATCTTTATTTTCCTTTTCTAAACATGCAATCTTAGATTTAAAAGAATTATTTTCTTTAAGCATGCAATCAAAATCCTTTTTCAAATTATTATTTTCTAATTCTAAGCATGCAATGTTATTTCTATATGAGTCATGTTCCTTATGCATGCAAGCAATTTCCTTTTTCAAATTTTTATTATTCTTTTTAATCATGTCATATTTCTCAAGCAATAACTGGCAAAACGTATTAAGCTCATCATATGACATGTCCTCATCATCGGATTCGGAGTTTACCTCAAGGGGGTCATCCCCTTGGACCATAAAGCATGCGTTGGAGGTGTCGCTTCCAACGTCCGAGTCACTCCCCGCATAGTATAGATCTTTTTCGCCGAGGGAGGTGATGATGTTCCATACTACAAAAGCCGATTCAACATTAGAAACCCTAGATAAATAATCATCATTTAGGGTTGACTTGATAGCATGAAGGGCTTTTGCATTAGCCTCAATGTTCTTACCATTTAAGCAATATTCTTTATTAGTTGTGGCAAGATAGACATGAAATCCTAAGGCTTTGAGGTACAATGACATCTTAACCTTCCAAATTTGGATGTTAAGGATGTCAAAGGTGGGTGGTGACATGAAGTCCATGGTGTGTGTACAAAATATTGTGATTAGCCTAAAAGTAGGATCTTTAACTCTAGGTTGTTAGACCCAATATCAAGAGCACTTGGCTCTGATACCAATTATAAGATCACCTAGAGGGGGGGTGAATAGGTGATGGCTAATCTAATGGTCACTTATGAACAAATAATGCGGAATTAAAACTAAGTTGACCAAATTAAACTTCTTTTAATTGAACACTTATGTATAACACAAGAGTGTTGCCGAATTCCCCTTGCGAGGCTCTGGACAAACTCCTCTAGATTCCCCTTGAATGGGTTGAGGTGCCGCGTTGGCTCTCTTGGTTGAATACTAGTGTTAATAACAATCCCAAGCAAGTATAGCAATTATGAGCACAAAGGTATATCATGCATATAAGAGATAAAGCAATAAAGTAATGCAAGATATAAGTGAGACAAAAAGAGTAAGAGAGCAAGAGTGAGCAATCGCAAACACAAAGGGTTTGTTTCGAGGTTCGAGCACACTTGCTCTACATCCCCGCCTTCGACACACGAAGGATTTCCACTATGCACGATCCAACCGGATCTCTCCTTGGTGCCGCAACACCTACAAGCCCTCGGACTCCCAAAGTCCCTTACACACCACAAGCCCACCGGCTCGTCGAGGCCGCACCTCGTACAACAAGTCCGCACCCGAACTCAAAATACCGCGAGCACACTTGCCCGCTTCCTCAAATACAAAGAAAGATCTTGGTGATCTAAACACTTGATCACCTAACAAAACTCTCACTACAACACTCTCCTATAGGATAGATATAACTATGGATGCTCAAGTGTAGTGTGAGAAATCAAGGAAAGAACTTTGATGGAAAACTCAAGGAATCACAATAAACATCTCTTGTTAAAATCCCTTTTGATAGGAAATATTGGCACCCTATTTTGTGGAGAAAACTCTGCTAAAAGAATGGAAATAACTGGACAAAAGCTCTCCTAAAATCTTGGCTCAAAACAATGACAAAACCCCCTTTTATAGAGGCCAGAAAAATCTGACCGTTGGGCTCTGTCAGTACTGCCGGTCGACCGGTCCGGTCGACCGCCAACGGTCAAGAATCCGACCGTTGGAGCCTCCGGTCGACCGGCCCGGTCGACCGCGCACCTGGAGCAGAGAATTACTTCTCTGTCGGTCGACCGGTGCGGTCGACCGAAATTTCCAGAGAGCAGACTCTCTGAGGCGGTCGACCGGCACGGTCGACCGTCCTCCAGTGCACACAGGCGTGCACGTCTGTGCACGGCCGGTCGACCGACCCGGTCGACCGGCCACTGTCAGTTCTGAAAAATCAGAACTGCCAGAACCTGAAAATTTGGGATTAAAGATTGGTCTTTTTGGCTTAAAAAAAAAATCCCATAAATACTTAGAAATTCTACAAAAAATAGTTTTATGATATAAAAATATGCTTGCACAAAATCAAGGCATGTTATTAAAGATTTGACTATTTTTTGTAACTTGGAAATATTGGCTCATAATAAAAACTGTTTTTCTAAAACAACATGTTTTTTCAAATTTTCATCAAATACAAAAACAAGATATACTTTAAAGCATAGTGTGTATGGATATGATCCACTACACAATCAAGATGAAATATCTAGTTTTTGACATAAAGCACTAAACTTGGTTTTGGATATAAGATATGTAAACTTGAAATACCAAGAACCAAATAGAATTTTGTCACAATAAAAATCTTTTCTTAACAAGAAATTCTTTTTACCAAAATGAAAGAGTCTTTTCTAACTAAAAATTCTTTTATGAAAAGACAATTAAATCTCAAGAGTGTGTGTGTGATATGACTTGAGCAATCCACCAACTATTCTATCCTTTACATTTTAACTAAAACAAAAACAAAATCTTATACCTAGACACAAGTCTTCATCTTCTTGAAGTCTTCCCTTGGAGGCTTCTCATCTTCTTGACTTGGTCCAAGCTAGATCCAAAGCTCCTTGGATCACCCCGTGCTAGCTCCAAATCTTGACATTTAATCCTTTGTTGAGCTTTGCACCTACTAAGATCTTGATAAAGAATCTGTCACTAATTAAACAAGATCATTAGCAAATATAACTACATGAGTTGATCATCATCAAAACTAGAGTGATAGGCCTTTGGGCCAACAGCTATACTAGCATGGCACACATGAGAATCAATTTCAATTTTCAAAGATTCATTTTTCTTTAAAATCAAATCCAATTCTTTTGTAATTGAATCAATTTTATTTTTCAAAACAAGGTTATCTTTTAAAACAAAATCCAATTTAGAAGATAAAACCTCATTGTGCTTCACAACATCATCACAATCATTTTTGTTTTCAAAATCTCAATCTCATCAAGGGCAAGGTCTAGTTGAGATCTTAGTGAGTCACGTTCTCTAGTGATCTCTTCCTTTTCTTGCAAAATCAATTCAAAATTAGAACACAAGTCCTTTAATTCATTTTCAAAATAAGGTTGTCCTCTTTCAAAAGATTGTGTTTTTCCATAAAATTTTTAAGCTTTTGAGCAAGTTCCAAATTTAAAGTTTGAACTTCAAAATAACCATGGCAATAGGAACTAGAGCTATCATCTAATTAAGTGTCCGATTGTACCTCAAGGGAGTTTTTCCCTTGGACCATGAAGCAATGCTCTTCGGACTTTTCTCTCTTAGATCTCCTCATATTGTTGATAATCCTTGGAAGCTCGGAAGACGTCAATAAGCTCCAAACTGCAAAAGCCGAGTCATAATGATTAAACACCGGTAAAAGATGTTCACTAAGAGATGCTCTAAGTGCTCTAAGTGCTAATGCATTAGCCTTTTTATGCTTGCTACTATTAGGGAATGATTTCATAGTGGAGGCTTGATAAACTAGATGTCCTAGTCTTTTCAAATGGCTACTCATATTGGCCTTCCAAACATCAAGTCTAATATGGTCAAACATAGGAGGGCTATCCATGAGAGCAAACTAAATGAGTGCAAATGAACAATGCAAATGAAGATTAGCAAACCAAGATCTCACTTCTAGGTGGTTAAACCTAAATATCAGGAGCACTAGCTCTGATACCAATTGAAAGATCACCTAGAGGGGGGGTGAATAGGTGATTATGCTAATCTAGTCAACTCAATGCGGAATTTAAAGACTAAATGCAATACACTCAAGTGCAATCAACAAATGATGCACACACAATCAAGCCAAGCAATAATGAATGCACAATATGAATATTTACAAGGCACAAAGTAAAGAGAGAGATAGAGAGAGTCAATGGATGAAGCGCAAACAATAAGATGTGTTTCGAGGTTCGAGCACCCAGCTCTACATCCCCGCCTTCGACACACGAAGGATTTCCAATCCACTAGCTAGTCCACCTAGGACTCTCACAAGGAGTACCCAACTCCTCTCTTTACAACAACAACCTCCTCCTTGAGGCAAGCTCCAATCCAACAAACAATCACCTCACAACCCGAGGGATTAGCACAAAGCAAACACAAGAATCACCTCACAACTTGAGGGATACAACCCAAGGCACAAAGTCAAACAAAGATTGGGTTTTTAACTTGGTGGTCTAAACAACAACCACAAACAATCTCTTTCTCACACACAGATCCTATAGAAAAGATAGTAGATTTTTGCTCAAGTGTGGAGAAAACCAAGGGATTTGAAATCAGCAACTCAAAGAAAATCTTTGGGAAATAATAGAAATAAAGATAGTGAAGTTCAAACAAAAACTTTTCCCAAAATCCCTTTTCTTTGGTTTTTCAAACCCTAATAAAAACACCAAAAATATTGTTCAATTTGAAACCAAAAACTTCTTTTGATTGCTGTGAAAACACCAGAGAGTAAGAAAAAATTCGCACAAAAAAATCTTAGAGAAAAACACTTTCAAATGGGGTATTTATAGACCCCAGAAAAATATAGCCGTTGGCAGCAGAAATGCCAGAAATACACTGCCGGTCGACCGATCCGGTCGACCGTCCAACGGTCAATTTTTGCCCGTTGGCAACTGCCGGTCGACCACCCCGGTCGACCCAAACAAACAGAGAGCTCTGCTCTCAGTCCCGGTCGACCCGGCCGGTCGACCGTCCCAGTGTCTCCAAACGTGCACAGATCTGTGCACGTCAGTCGACCGGCCCGGTCGACCGACTTCATCCTAGTCGACTTGGTCAGTTGACTTAGTCGACTGGTGAAGCTCGGAACAGAAAACTGGGTTAGAAACAAATTTAAAAATTCTTTTATCATTTCTAAAAATCACCAAAAATAGTTTTATCATTTTGCATTGATATATAAACATGTGGTAAAAAGTTTAGCTCAAATATCAATCAATATGAACCATTTTTGTGTCTTATCATTTTACCAAAAACTGAAAACTGTATTTTCTAAAAACTTGGATTTTGAATAGAAAATACGTTTTGTCCAAAAATCCTTCCAAATACAAAAACATGATATTTAAACATTTTGAAGCATGATGCATATGGATAGAAATCCAATATACATGAAACAAATATATATCCATGTTTTTGTCAATAATTCCAAATTATGTTTTGTCAAAAATACCAAAACATAAAACACATGAATAAGTAAGTCAAAACTAAGTTTGTCTAGGAAATTAAAGCATGCATGTATATAGAACAAATCATATATACATTAAACCATGTAAACTTGTTTTGATCTATCTATTCATGAAAACCAAGATCGGTTAAACCTAAAACCGAAAAACCAAAAACCAATATTCAAAACATGAAACGTGTGTGTTGTGAACTTGAGCATTATCATACTATTCTAATCTTTACAATTTGGATCTACACACAAAACTAAACTATGGTACCGAAGTCTTCTTGTAGAACGCAATCTCCAAGCCGACTCGATCCAAAACTCCTTGATCCATCGAGCAAGTGCTATATGTGATCTTTGACGCTCGAGCTCTTGAATCAACATGTGAAAGATGTGTGGAAGCTTTCACCAACTAATAACTTGATTAATGATCTGAAACTTAAAATCACAAGATTATTAGTACACATAACTACATGAGTTAATCATCATCAAAACTAGAGTGGAAGGCCTTTGGGCCAACAACAATCACAATTCTTTCTTTTCCAAGCTAATTGTAAGAGAATTCGTTCCGAAATGATTTCATTGCATCCTTCCCTGTGGATCGACCCGTCTAGCCCTTTCTATACGGTTACATTGAGAAGAGACTAAGAACTTTCTAACCTTGACTTTTTCTTTATTTTCAATTCAATTTTTCCTTCTCAATCAAAATTTTGGTGCCGTTACCGAGGAGGGAACGGTACGATATTCTCCAAAACTAATTATTTTTTTATTTGCGGGATCTGATAATAGAAAAATTAGCTGTAGTTGAGGACATATAGCTACTCTGTGCCTCTGTACTAGAAGGCAGAGCAACAGAGCACACTAAATAGCCGCGCAAACGCAGCAATTTGCAGCGTTTCTGCGGCATTAGTAGATCACTACTAATTGATCTTTTGCAGGTTGTTGCAAAATTGATAAGTTCTGTTTACTGATTTGATATTTTTTCTCTGCGATCACCCTGCATACTGCTAACTAATTAATAGTAACCTATTAGTTGACTAATTAAAAAAAATTAGACTCTTGCATCATAAGCACGTGTAAATTTAAATTTCTTTAATTTTTATTGAAGAGTGCTAGCGACAAGGTACGTCCATATTGCATGTAGACTAGGAAGCGTCTTGGCTGATGTACTGCTCTTAAGTGAATTCTTTTTTATTTGTTTGTACACGTTCACTAATTCATCTTAAGGGCAAAACCCATAAACAACATAAGGTGGAGACGTCATTACCCTTTCTTGACCCACAAACTATTTCCGTTACACTTACAAACCAACCCTAAATTAAAAATTAACTAGACATTGGCCTTAGGTTAACTCAGGCTCATAAAGAGATTGACTGAAGGAGAAAGTTGTTCGAAATTAACTCTCATCAAATCGGTGACTAGGTTAGGGATTAAGGGGCGAAACCCTGAAGGTTGGTGGTTTTGGCATAATTAGGCCCGTCTTTGATGGATACCTCCTATCGATCTTGCCGCCTACCTGGCCGATTAACTTATAATTAAGGTCAGTAATATACCTCCCAAAGACGGTTTAAAGTTAGGAGTCGTATAGGTCCAGGCTTACCCTAAATTAGGATTTTTGATTATTTGATTTTTGATTTTTTTCTTGATTGATTGAGTGAACTTGCTTGTTTAACTGTGTATGTCAGCTTGATCGAGAGAACCAGTCACATCTAGACTAACCAGGAACAATTCATCACCCAAACCTGATCCACACATGGCACAATCACCATCACTGGAGGATAGGTTCTACCCTATTAGGACCTCTCTTCCATCTTGCATTCTGCTCCCCGATATAGAAGATAACCAATTTAAGCTGAAAACACAATACAACAACGCTCTTCTCAAGTTTCATGAATTTGAATCCGAGAATGCATACTTTTTCATAAGAGAATTTATGAAAGTATGTCTCATGACGAAAATACCGAACCTAGAAGTAGACGCCATTAAGTTACATTTTGTTCCATTCTCTTTGAAAGACTTAGCAAAGAAACGGCTCTACAGTCTAGAAGCCGATTCCATATCATCATAGGATAATTTCGTCAAGGCCTTCTTAAAGAAATTCTATCCCGTTCACAAGACTGCGCAAATTAGGAAAAGCATTTTGCAGTTTAAACAAACAGCTAATGAACCTTTTTGGAAGTACTTCTAACATTTTAAGGACTTCCTTGCCCAATGCCATCATCATGGGATAGAGAAATGGGGACTTTGCCAATCTCTTTATGATGGATTAGAATATCAAATAAAAACCCTATTAGAATCCATGTGCCAAGAAGTAATTTTGAAAAAGAATGAAGACAAATGATTGTTATTATATGAAAACTTGGCTGATAAGACCAACCAATGGAAACCAACTCCAAAAAAATTTAGGACTAACGACCCTAGTTCTTCTAAAGAACGTCCCCATTCCATTGAGGCAAACATAGCTACCGAAACTAAACTAGCTGCTGTCATGTGAAGACTAGAAATTTTAAAAACTAAGGAGCCAGTCTCTGTGAACCAAGTCAGTCCAACAACCTCGATAGGCTATACTTACAATCAGGCCATGAACTACGTGTTCGAGAAATGTCCCGTCTTTTTAGCGCATCAAATGTTGCCCTAAAATATGAATGCAGGCTTCACAAGGCCCGCCAACAATCCCTACACTCCAAGTTACAATCCTGACTAAAGGAATCACCCGAATTTCTCATGGAGCTAAAATAAACAATTCCTGCCTTACAACTGATCGGGTTAAAATCGCGCACAAAAAGTGTATGTTTTGAAGTGAAAACTTAAAGTGTGTGTGCTTTGACTACCTCGATACTTCCATTATAGCATAGAGGCTAAAATGAGTCGAATCCACAAGGATGGGAGGCGATAGAAGCTTTACCGGTTGATTCACGTATATGTAAAGATTCTTCAAAGTTTTAAAGAATGAAAAGAAAAGAAGAAAAGAATGAAAAGAGAAGTACGGTGAAACACAAAGAAGTGAGAAACATAGAAAAGAATATATTTGTGGTTTTTGGAATGTTTCTAAACAAAGTGAAAAAGAAAGAAAACTCATGGCACTAACTACTAATGACTCCACTAACATGCTAACCTCTTAGTGATAGTTGCCTCACATGTATCATTGGCCATCACTAGTCCTTGGTTCAAGAGAGATTTAAAGCATGACCCATATGTAACTCATCACAACCCAACTCATCAAAACAAGTTCAAGCAACACTTAGACCATCAAAACTAAAAGTAAGCATGGAGTAAAGTAATGTTAGCTTGTTAGTGGTTAGGAAGTTAGAGTGTTAGATCCATCATCATGAGCCATCAATGGCTCTTGCAAGAGCAAGACCAAAACGAGGCTATTAGATTCATGTGGATTATCATAAAAGAAGTTATCAAGTTAGTAGTTAGTAGTTAGTTACCATGAGAGAAAAGTTAGCTACACATGTAAAAGAGATTGGAGAGAAGAAAACATAGAGAGGTAAAGAGAGCACCTTTCATAGATTGTTACCTTCTATTACAAGCATTCTTACATTCCAAGCATGTATCACTCTCTCTCTCCCTATTACAAGATCTACAAAATGGAGAAAACAATGGAGGAATAGGAACTAACCTAAGCTAAACTACCCTAAACTACAACATGGAATGAAAACTACTCCTAAAACTTTGCATATCTCCAACTCTGAAACTCAAGGGGAGTATTTATAGCCACCAGGGGAACAGGGGGCCAGGGGACAAACCCTGGCCCGAAGCGGCGCGCGCGCCGCGGCCATAAAGTGGCCCCGCGCGCGGCGCTTCGAGCCGCGCACTGCCCTTTTTGTCTCCTGTCAGTTCCGATGCCCGGTTTCTGGTTTGCAGCCCCTGGTTTTTACAGAATCAGCTCTCTAGGTCAATGGCTATCTTTAATAGGCTTTTAATCACTAATTAAATGGTGATTTAGGGTCTTTTTCTTAATTACTCACCATGGACCTAGAATCAAGCAAGCAAAGCTTTATTAGCATAATTTAATATGAAATTAATGTGAAGATGTGATACAAATTATGCAAAATTAGAGACTAATCGCACCCCCACACTTATCTTTTGCTCGTCCCGAGCAAAACAAAAAACTAAGAAATTATTACACCACTTTCTCAGGTGACGCGATTGCACTGAGCCTGTGCAACAAACCGTTAAACCTCTAAGTTTTCCCTAGAGGAGGAGTTTTGTCTCCTGAGGGTTTTCAGCGGATTACACCCACAAAATCCATAAAGAAAGAAATCAATGTTAGTATTTTGAAAATGCTTTTTAAAATAGAGAAAAGTGTTGAAGTATTTTTGTGAAAAATATAAGTGATCCAAGGTCATAGGTTAATCAGAAATTGTTCTTTCTTAAACTAAGTCAAAATGCAAAAAATCTTATTATAAATTAAATGTAAGAATTTAAAATTGAATTGACTCTTTGATCTTTCATAAAATTCTTAGAAAATATGCACTTTGTGGACTGTGAAGATTTTTGGGATATCAACTCTAACTTTCATGCCATTTATATTATTATTATTATATTTTTTTCCTTTTTTCTCCCTTAGTTTTCTTAGGCTTTCTTATTTACCCGGGTAGTGAGCCTTTAGCCGGTGACTCCCAAACCAGATGGTCTTAGGGCACCAGATGAGAAAACATCCCTCGAACTTAAGACTCGAGTAAACAAGGCCACAAAACTAAAGGGGATTATTTTGCTTTTGTCCACCATTTTAGGTATGAATAATCATGCTTCCTGAGACATAATTACCCAATTTCAATAAGTGATTTTTATTTATCATAATTAATTTTTTTAATATATATTGATTGCTAAAATAAAGAAACAATCATTGAGTTAAGAATATATCGTGTAGCTTGTGGCTAACGGGTCGTGTCCACGACGAGGGATGCGATGGAAGCTTTTCGGTGAATCATTTTAAAACAAGGAATTGTGTTCGTTTTTTATGAAAAAGAGAGTGGAAAGAAAGAGATGAATGAAAGAAAAATTCAACTTTTAGAAAAGGTTTTGGAGAAGGTGATTTAGAAAGCTTGAAAATTGTTTTGTTGTTTGTAAAAATGAAGAAAAAAATGGATATATTAACAAAAAAGAAAAAAATGGATATATTAAAAAAAAAACCTAAAGGATAGGATCCCGGGAAGATTGGGGGAGCAAACGCTCCCCCAACTGAATCAGGTAGGCAACGGAAACGCGGCTTGGGCCGCGCTTCCGCGGCCCTGGTGTGGCCAGGTGGCCACACCAAAAGGGGGGACTTCCTGGTTTTCTGTTTATCTCGTATCTGCTGCTGGTTTTCTAGTTTCTGCTCCAAACTGTTGACGAAACAGCCTTGATTCTGTGGCTTCAACCGCTTGATTTAGGGAGGATTTTTCTCAACCTCTTGATATGCCTAGATTTAGCCCTGATTTCTTCATTTCGAATTTATTCTGAATTAATTCAGAATTTGGGGGGCTTTTGGGCTTATTTCTCTTTTCTTTCTTTGAGCACTTGGGCCTACATTTAGCAAAGAAAAAGACAACTTATTAATATAATTTATTAGCAAACAAGTGTTAAAGTGATAATATAAATGCAATGTATGTGACAAATCACACCCCTACACTTATCTTTTGCTCGCCCTCGAGCAAAACATCAGACTAACTCGAATCAATTATTAGACCACTTTCGCAAGTCACTCGATTGTACTGAGCATGTGCAACAAGCCGTTAAACCTCTAGGTTACCCCTAGAGGACGAGTTTTGTGTCGTGAGGGTTTTCAGCGGATTACACCCACAAAATCCAAAAAGAAAAAAATTAGTATTTTCGAAAAAGCAAAAAAAAAAAATTTGTTTTTTTTGTTTTTTTTTAAGGAGAAAATATTTGAATTATATTTGTGAGAGTTTAAGTAATCTATAAGTTATAGGAATATCAAATTTTTCGTTCCTAAACTTAATCTCTATTCAAAAACATGTCATCAATTAAAGTAAGGAGTCAAATTGTACTTCTCATCTAGTCAATTAATTTACCCTGAGTCGTATGCACCATCGTGACTGTGAAGTTTACTAAGGGTTCTTCAACATTAACTCCTATGCCTTATATTTATTTATTTTTGGTGAAATTTATTCCTCAATTTCATTAGGCTTTCTAATCTGCCCATGTAACGAGCATTCAGTCGGTGACACCCAAACCGGACAGTTTTAGGGCACCAGGTGAGAAACACCCCTAAGGACTTAAACACTCGAGCAGATAAGGCCACGAAACCAAGGTTCTTTTTTCTTTTAAAAATAGAAGAGAAGAAGAACAAGAGAGAGTTATGATAGCTAGCCCAGAAAAACGTTTAGTGATCCATAGAAAATAATGAAGACAGCATAAACATTATGCAAACCATACCGTACTGCAAGTGGAAGAAAACTTGGCTCGACTTTTGTATTGTTGTCACTTCAATCTTCAAGTACAAGCTCTCAGTCCTCTCTCTCACAAATTTTGATACTGGACTACAAATTAAAAAGCAAGATTACAACTTTTGTTCTAGCTAACAAAGAGCCTAATCCTAAGAAAATAAATACAAAACTTAATCCTCGTCTTTGCTGCATTTTTCCCTGCTGAAACCAGTTTTTATAGGCAAAAACCTAAAGGATAGGATCCCGGAAGATTGGGGGAGCAAACGCTCCCCCAACTGAATCAGGTAGGCCGCGAAAACGCGGCTTGGGCCGCGTTTTCGCGTCCCTGGTATGGCCAGGTGGCCACACCAAAAGGGGGGACTTTCTGTTTTCTGTTTATCTCGTATCTGCTGCTGGTTTTCTAGTTTCTGCTCCAAACTGTTGACGAAACAACCTTGATTCTGTGGCTTCAACCGCTCGATTCAGGGAGGATTTTTCTCAACCTCTTAATATGCCTAGATTTAGCCCTGATTTCTTCATTTCGAATTTATTCTGAATTAATTTAGAATTTGGTGGGCTTTTGGGCTTATTTCTCTTTTCTTTCTTTGAGCACTTGGGCCTACATTTAGCAAAGAAAAAGACAACTTATTAATATAATTTATTAGCTAACAAGTGTGGTAAAGTGACAATATAAATGCAATGTATGTGACAAATCATATATATATATATATATATATATATATATATATATATATATATATATATATATTATATATATATTTATGGCATTTTTACTCTTTGTTTCAATCCCAAAATTGTGTAAGTGTGAAGTGCATAAATCTAAGACAAAAAATTTAAGATCAAATTATCTTTTCAATCTTACTTTCTTATCCTAAAATTTAAACAAGATCTATTATTTTGGCTTGGTTTAAAATTTCATAATTTTAGGTCTTCCTAATTCTTAAGATAATCTTAATTTTCTTAAAAATAAATCAAAACTATTTTTCTTGTTTCAAAAGTTTTGTAAAAAGAAAAGAAAAAGAGTAAAAAATTTTTTTTTTTAAAAGAAGTGTAAAAGAAAGAAAATGTAAAACTAACTATGTTAGTAAACCCTCCCCCACACTTATCTCACGCATTGCCCTCAATGCATCGTGAATGTGTAAAGACAGGAAATAAATTGAGAGAGAAGGAAAATTACCTCATGGTGGTGGTTCCAATGGTGGTCTGACTGGGCCAAGCGTTGCTACCCAATCAAGATATCGTGGAACTTGAAGGAACCCACCAATGACCTTTATAACATGACCCAATAAAAGAATGATTGATTGAATGGTCTTATTGAAAATTTTATCCCCATCTAATTTCAAATTTTCAAAAATAATTGTTGAGTCATTTTCTTCAACATTCTTGTCCAACAATGAAGTGTGATTTTGAGAGATGATTAATTTGGACTCAAATGGAACAGGAACAAAAACTGACACCGACTCGGGAAGTTGACTCAGATCAAGTTGAGAGTCAACAATAAGAGTCGAAATTGGTTCAACAACAGAGTCCAAACTAAAGAATGGATATTCACACATTTTCCCCATGAATGAAGTGTGATCATGAGAGATTGGTGATTTCATTTCACGGTGTACTGGTACAGGATTCAATGCTGACTCCGGAATAGAGAAAAAATCTGGTAAAGATACGGGGTCATTATTGAATCAAAAAGTGAAATGGAGTTCCCAACAGGAAGTTCAGGATCACATTCAGGTTTGATTTCAATTTCAGGGAAGGGATAACTTGCCAGAAGGTCCAAGTGACTTTCATAACTTGGAGTTTGATCAAGTTTGAATGTGTGTTCTAAAATTGAATCTGGATTCCCAAATTGACATGATTCAAGGGTCCAATCAGTAGAGTTAGGTATATAAGAATTGGTCAATGATTGACTAGAAAGATTTTTCTCGCTCTCATTGATCAGATCGCTCATTATTGAGTCTAACCTACTGACAGACAAGTAACAGAATGTTGAGTCTGAATCATGTCTTCCATACTTTTTTGTAATTGGTTTTTCTTGAAAAGATGAGTATGGAAGTTGATTTTGAAAATTATGGTGAAATTGTGAGTCCATCGGATTTTGCGGTTGCTGCTCGGACTCACGCGAGGGTTCCATACTCAAGTCCAGTATTGAAGTTTGTTCATTTTGAATTAGTGAGACTGGAAAAGATGAGTAGGACTCTTGAAAATTTGGTTGAGTTGATGAGTCCAACATGTTTTGCATTCTATCACAAAAGACTTCCAAACGCTTTTCTAACTCAGATTCTTCTTCAATTGGATGCTCTAGAAAAGGAGTATGTGGAGTTTGATATGGGAAGGATTGTAAATTGAGCAAATTTTGCATTTATTGTAGGGACTCTTCTGAAATCACCTAGAGGGGGGTGAATAGGTGATAATGCTAATCTAGAAACTAAATACGGAAGCTAAAACAATTTTGCAACACACTTAATACAACCAACAAGTGTAGCCGAATTCCCCGTGAAGGGCTCTGGACTAACTCCTCTTGATTCCCCTAGATATGGGTTGAGGTGCTATATGAAGCTCTTGTGGTTAAGTACAAGTGAGGCACACACACAAGCAACCCAAGCATATAAGGATGAAATAGCAATGTGAATTATTGCAAGGCACAAATGCAAGCAAGTATGAATGATATGGCAATATGAATAATGCTATGCACAACACAAATAGAGAGAGTTAGAGAGATAATGGATCAAACGCAAACACAAAGATATGTTTCGAGGTTCGAGCCCCTAGCTCTACGTCCCCGCCTTCACGAGAAGGATTTCTAATCCACTATACTCCCACTGAGAGAACCCCCACCGAAGAGAATTTGTTACAAAACAAGGAGTACTGAACTCCTCTCTCAAACACTACCTCACAACCGAGGGGTAGGCCCGTAGCCAAACAACAACAAACACCTCTACCGTAGAGGGTTACAAACCAAACTCCACCTCTCACTAGAGGGAGCAAACCACAATCTCAACGTCTACCAAAGAGGGAGCAAACCAATCACCCGATCAACCTCTACCAAAGAGGGATACAATAAAAGAAAGGGTGTTTACAACAAGTGGTTTCTTTCAACCACAAACAATCTCTCTTTTCTCTTTTTCACAAAACAAGATCCTAATAAAATAGGATAGATGATATAGCTCAAGTGGATAAACTAGAGTTTGAAAAACAAAAACTCAAAGAAAAATACTTGAGAAAACTCTTTGTAAAGGATAGAAATGAAGAACAAAACAAATCTCCCAATTTTTCTATTTTCTTTGATTTTTCCAAAAACTCTAAAAGAAAATAAAGATTGATCTTTTGGCACTTAAACACTTTTGAAAACTTGTTTTTAAAACCAGAGAATGGGGAAATTTTTGCTCTAGAAAATCTTAGTTAAAACTGATTGGTCGCTAATGTTGCACATTTAGTATCATATTTTCCATACTTATTATAGAATAAAATCTGCATTGTTCTAATTAAATGCTTTATTTATTTGCAGGCCCATTAGTTAAGGAGATGAAAAGAAATGAGCCCAAAAGTCCACCAAAATTCTGAGTTAAATCAGAATTAATTCGAGCTCAGTAAATCAGGACAAAATCAAGAGGTTGAAAACTGGTTGAGAAGAATCCTCTCAAAATCGATCGGTTGAAGCAAAGATCAATGGCCATTTCTTCAAATCTCGGAGCTAAACTGCAAATCCAACCAAACATAAAGACAGAACGAGAACTCGGGGAGACCCACCAACAGGGTGTGGCCACCTGGCCGCGAAAACGCGGCCAAAGCCACGTTTCCGCGGCTTGGTTGGGGAGTTAGGGGGAGCGTTTGCTCCCCCGATCTCCCCGGGATCCTCCTCGTGTGGGTTATGCCTATAAAAAGGCAGTCTTTGCGTTGAAAAATGGACGACCATGCAGAGATAGGATTTAGACTAGTTTTTCATTTTGTAGTTTAGGTTTTTCTTTTCTTTTTATGTAATTTGTATGTAAGCTTAGGTTAGATGAAGATTCATGTAAGTAAGAGAGAGAGGCTGATGTTGAGAGTGACACCGATGTATCCTCCTCCTTTCTTCCGTTGTTTCTGCAAGTAATAAAGGTAAAAGCTTCTTTTTATGTTCGTATTTTCTTTTGTTTCCTTCTTCCTCTTTCTACTTTACCTCTTTTGTTTTTGATGAGCTTGCAAGTGAATCCAGAAGTATAAGTATACAAAAGCCTTTTTGAGTGCCAACGATACTTCAAGAAGACGTTCTCCTCCTCAAGATCCGTATCACTTCATTCTTGTAAGGCTTGATGATATAATGCGAACAGGGACTGAGCTCGATCTTATGACCTATGCGTTGAACGCCTCCAAAGTAAGGTAGAACATGCAAAGGTTTCCAAGTAAGTCATCAATCAAATTAGGTAAGTATTTCTTCAACCTTCTTTCTTTTCTTTTATTTCTTTAGTATAGATCACCACATCTCCCAAATCTTTCATCATTTCTTTTCCAACTCATTTGTACATAGTCGCTTTCTGATTCTCCAACTTCTTCATATATCGCTTTCTTTTTAACTTTAACATAACTCGTTTTCATTTTCATTTCTTTAAAACAAAGAAGAACTTTCATTTTGTCTTCATAAAGATTTCAATAAAGAACTTTGAACGCTTCTATCGCAAACCCTTATTGTGGATCACGACCCGCATAGCCACTTGCTATAGCGGTGAGAATTGAGCACTTGCACATCTTCATTCTAAATCTAAAATTCTGTATTTTTTGTGCAGGTTTTGCCTCAATCAAATTATGGCGCCGTTGTCGGGGAGGGTAACGGTTTTATTGAAATCTGATTTTTATTGAAAAAATTTTAGAACTAAAACGAATTTTCTTCTCTGTTGCAGGTTATAGGGAAAGTAAATCAGGAAATTAAGATTGCAGTAACATATAAGTGGTATTGGGCCTCTGCTCTAGAAAGCAGAGACTAATTACCCTCTGCTTTGCCGCGTTTTCGCGGCCAAACCGCGGTTTCGTGGCAAAAAGGAGTTGACTACTAACGTTGTTTTTTGCAGGGCTACTTGACTTGCAAAATTCTAGTTTTCTGCAATTTGTTTTTTCTTATATGCCATCACCAACAGCCTGCTAATAAACCAACAGTAAAATACTTGTTGAAAAAGATAAAAAAATTGATTAGACGTTTGCATTTTAGGCACGTGTCTTTTCAATTCTTTTATTTTACTGTTGAAGAGTGCTGGAGCAAGGTACGTTCGCAATGCATGTAGAATAGGACTCACCTCTTAGTTGATTTTCATTGCTTTGAGTGAATCTTATTTACATATCTTGTACACTTGCACAAACTTATCTTAAGGGCACTAACCCATAACAAGATAAGGTGGGGATTTAGTCACCCTTCCTTAGCCCAAAAATCAGATTCCAAGCACTCACTAACCCAAACCTAACTAAAAATGAGTAGACGTTGGCCCTAAGGACATCTCGGACTCAGTTAGGAGATTATCCTAAGGGGAAAAGTGTTGGAATTTGACTCCTGCAAAATCAGTGTCTAGGAAAGGGATTAAGGGCCGAAAGCCCGAAGGTTGGTGGTTATTTAATTAAGGACGTCTTTGACGGAAAACCTCCCACCAACCTTACCCTGACCTGGCTAATTAGCTTATGGTAAAAGTCTACATAATACCTCCCGTGGACAGTCTAACCAGTTAGGAGTCGTCTAGGTCATAGGTCTACCCTAACTTAGGTTAGAATTTTTTTTTTTGTTTGTTTTTCTTTCTTTTTGTTTGTATTCTATTGTGTGATATGGCTTATAATAACAATTTTTCTAATTTTAATAATAATCCATATTACACACCGACTTCATTTTCGGATATTACCAACCCGGCATATCATAACTTTAACCAACCTAGTATGCCGGATTGGTCTTATCCGAATCAATATAACCCATGCCCCCAATTTAATAACTATAATTTTCAGAATGATTTCAACTCTTCACAGAGTCAGTGGGGATTCACCTCCCCCGAGTCCAGTTTTCAACCAACTTGTCCTCCTTCTCCACCTTGTCCACAATATTTTCAAGATTCATACTCAGTTCCACCAGTCCAAAATAGAAAACTATCAATTTTGGAAATGAGTATGCGTGAGTCCAAACAAAAATCACAAAATCTAATGGACTCACAATTTCACTACCAATTCTAAGATAACACTTCATCTTTTCAACACAACAATGAACATATCACCTATGAAGAGATGCTTGCAGCCATGACTCAGGCTCAAAACGCTCGTAATCACGACATAGATATGATGGTCCAATCTTTACATTCTCACCGTTTGGCCAGTTCTGATGTCGGTAACCATTCTGTTAGAGCCGAAGAGTCATGTAGTTTTGGAAATCAAGGTTCCATTTTAGAACAGTCATTTAAACTTGCCCAAACTCCAAATTTTGAAAAGAATATTGACAGTTTGGCAAGTTATCCCTTGCCTGAAATCGAACTTGAAAATGAATATGATCATGAATCTCAACTTAGTGATTCAATTTTACTTCCTGATTCAATAATGACTCCGGTGTCTTCACCTGACTTCAATCTTTTCCCTGAGTCAACATTGGATCATGTGCCAATTCATCATGAAATTGAATCACCTATTTTTGATGATCATATTGAACTTGACCAATTTTACACTTTTGAAAATCCTATTGACAAATTGGCAAGTTCTCATTTTTTTGATATTAAACTCAATGAGATATGTGACCTAGATTCTCAAATCTGTGATCCAGTTCAACTTTCTGAATCAATATTGACTCCTGCTTTGTTATCAAACTTGAGTAATATTTTAGAGTCAGTTTTGATTCCCCACCTATCATTCCTGAACTTGAATCACCAATATTTAGTCACATTCCATTGTTGGAAAATAAATGTGGACTTGAGTTTCACTTTCTTGACTTGGACCCACTTCCTGAACCAATCTCGACTCCTGAGCCTTTACTTGACTTAAGTCACCTTCCTGAGTCAGTATTAGTTCCTATACTTCCTGAGTCAAAGTCAATCACTCTATCATTTCATACTCCATTTTGGGACAAGGTGGTTGACAAATTTGACTCCGAAATTAATTATGGAATTTGGAAATTAGATGGGGTCAAATATTTAATAAAAATCCTTCATGGATACATCATTCTAATGGGTTATATTAAAGAAATTTCTGGTGGGTTCCTCCGAATCCCAAGAAAAGTCGATTGGGCCGCATTTCGTGGACCAATCAGACCACCACCAGAAGCACCACCTTAAGGTAACATTCTCCTTCCCTTTCTTCTTTTTCATGCATCTATGCATTAATTCATACATTGAGGACAATGCATGAGATAGGTGTGAGGGAGGGTCTAACATAATTTAGTTTTTTCCTTTTATTTTAAAAAAATAAAAAAAGTAATTAACATTTTCTTTACTTTTAAAAACTTTTTGGAAAATAGAAATAATATTTTGACATATTTTTTTTAAGAAATTAAGTTATTTTAAGGAATAGGAAAATCCAATTAGGATTTCTTATACTTGGTCAAAATAAGATTATTTGTTTGATTTTTAGGGTTAGGAAGAAAATTTGTCAAAGTAATAGACTAGATGAGAAGTACAATTTGACTCCTTTGATTGATAACAAATTTTTGAATAGAGACCAAGTTTAGGAATGAAAAATTCAGTTTTCCTATAACTTATAGATTGCTTAAATCTTACAATTATATTTCAAATATTCTTCTCTTTCAAAATGCTTTTCGAAAATACTAACTCTTTGTTTCCCTTTCTTTATGGATTTTGTGGGTGTAATCCGCTGAAAACCCTCACGAGACAAAACTCGTCCTCTAGGGGAAACCTAGAGGTTTAACGGCTTGTTGCACATGCTCAGTGCAATCGCGTGACCTGCGAAAGTGGTCTAATAATCCTTAGCATAGTTTAATTGTTTTGCTCGAGGACGAGAAAAAGATAGGTATGGAGGTGTGATTGGTCGCTAATGTTGCACATTTAGTATCATATTTTTCATACTTATTATAAAATAAAATCTGCATTGTTCTAATTAAATGCTTAATTTATTTGCAGGCCCATTTCTTAAGGAGATGAAGAGAAATGAGCCCAAAAGCCCACCAAAATTCTAAGTTAAATCAGAATTAATTCGAGCTCAGTAAATCAGGGCAAAATCAAGAGGTTGAAAACCGGTTGAGAAGAATCCTCTCAGAATCGATCGGTTGAAGTAAAGATCAATGGCCATTTCTTCAAAATCTCGGAGCTAAACTGCAAATCCAACCAAACATAAAGACAGAACGAGAACCCGGGAGACCCACCAACAGGGTGTGGCCACCTGGCCACACCCTGGCCGCGGAAATATGGCCAAGCCGCGTTTCCGCGGCTTGGTTGGGGAGTTAGGGGGAGCGTTTGCTCCCCCGATCTCCCCGGGATCCTCCTCGTGTAGGTTATGCCTATAAAATGGCAGTCTTTGTGTTGAAAAATGGACGACCATGCAGAGATAGGATTTAGACTAGTTTTTCATTTTGTAGTTTAGGTTTTTCTTTTCTTTTTATGTAATTTGTATGTAAGCTTAGGTTAGATGAAGATTCATGTAAGTAAGAGAGAGGCTGATGTTGAGAGTGACACAGATGTATCCTCCTCCTTTCTTCCATTGTTTCTGCAAGTAATAAAGGTAAAAGCTTCTTTTTATGTTCGTATTTTCTTTTGTTTCCTTCTTCCTCTTTCTACTTTACCTCTTTTGTTTTTGATGAGCTTGCAAGTGAATCCAGAAGTATAAGTATACAAAAGCCTTTGTGAGTGCCAACGATACTTCATGAAGATGTTCTCCTCCTCAAGATCCGTATCACTTCATTCTTGCAAGGCTTGATGATATAATGCGAACAGGGACTAAGCTCGATCTTATGACCTATGCGTTGAACGCCTCCAAAGTAAGGTAGAACATGCAAAGGTTTCCAAGTAAGTCATCAATCAAATTAGGTAAGTATTTCTTCAACCTTCTTTCTTTTCTTTTATTTCTTTAGTATAGATCACCACATCTCCCAAAACTTTCATCATTTCTTTTCCAACTCATTTGTACATAGTCGCTTTCTGATTCTCCAACTTCTTCATCTATCGCTTTCTTTTTAACTTTAACATAACTCGTTTTCATTTTCATTTCTTTAAAACAAAGAAGAACTTTCGTTTTATCTTCATAAAGATTTCAATAAAGAACTTTGAACGCTTCTATCGCAAATCCTCCTTGTGGATCACGACCCGCATAGCCACTTGCTATAGCGGTGAGAATTGAGCACTTGCACATCTTCATTCTAAATCTAAAATTCTGTATTTTTGTGCAGGTTTTGCTTCAATCAAAAACCCTAAAGAGATGGGGTATTTATAGGCCCAAAAGAAAACTGCCGTTAGGCTGATCTGTCAGCCTGACAGGCTTGCGGTCGACCGGCCGGTCGACTGCCAACGGTCATAAATATGACCGTTGGGGCTTCTGGTCGACCGCCCGGTCGACCGCCTAGATACAGAGAGCAAAGCTCTCTGGTCCGGTCGACCGACCGGTCGACCGGCCCATTGCCTGCCCAGACGTGCACAAGACTGTGCACGTCGGTCGACCGTGCGGTCGACCGGCTCTGGCATACGGTTGACCGTTCCGGTCGACCGCCACAGCCTGGCAGCCAATTTCTGGGTCAGTAAAACATGTTAAAAATATTTTTAATAAATCTTATAAAAACTTCTAAAAATCCCCAAAAATAGTTTTCTCATTTTGCATTGATATATAAACTTGTGATAAACATTTCAACTCAAATATCAAGCATATGAAACCATTTTTGTGTTTTATCATTTTTATCAAAAACCAAAACTTGTATTTTGTCAAACTTTAATTTTTCAATACATGAATAGAATAGTCAAAATAAGTTTGTCTAAGAGGTTTAAGCATGCATGTATAGAAAGAATACATATACTATACATATAAACCATTTAAACTTGTTTTGATCTACTATGCATGAAAAATAAATATTGGTCAAATCAAAACCGAAAAAACCAATATCCAACATAAAACGTGTGTGTGTTGTGCACTTGAGCATATCAACTATTCTCATCTTTACAAATGGATCTAAACCCACTAAACTATGGATACCAAAGTCTTCTTGACGATCTTCCATCTTCAAGTCGACTCGATCCAAACTCCGTGATCCAACGAGCATGGCTATGAATGATCTTGACGCTCGGGCTCGGGAGTCACCAAGTGAAGGCTTCCAAACTCCTCTTTTTGAAGCAATCACCAACTAATATCTTGTTACATGATCTGAAACTGAAATCACAAGATTATTAGTAAAATAACTACATGAGTTAATCATCATCAAAACTAGAGAGGAAGGCCTCCCGGCCAACAATTTTCCCCTTTTTGATGATGACAAAACTCATGGAGTTATATATGCATTGATTAAAGTTAAGCTTCAAAGAGGCTCCCCTTAACTCATGCATAAAACAAATAAACATAAATATGCAATGAATGACAATGCAAAAACAATAAAGGCTCTAGATACCCAATGAATTGTTCAAAAACAAAACATGCTCTAGATACCAATTAAAATTAAACTAAATTAAACTTAATATATGCAAAACATAAACATGCATATATAAAACTCAACCAAACTCAAAATCTTTCTCCCCCTTTTTGTCAATCATCAATAAAGGGGTAAAAACAAAACTAAATCAATAAATTTTTCTCCCCCTTTTTGTCTAAAACAAAAAATATCAATATAGGGGCGACAATCAATTAAGATATCAATTGAAAATTGTCAAAGTAACATCTTGATACCAACTGAAAGTAAACATAGATCAATAAATAAATGGTATATACTATATACATTCATGAAGAGGAAGATGTGAAGCTTCCCTACATAGATACATTACATGAAGGAGGGATGACAAGCCCTAATTCACATAATGTACACTATGCAATGCATAAGAGGAGATGTGAAGCTCCCCCTACACACGTGTACCACATAAAGAAGAGATGTCAAGCTCCTCAATATAAGATACACTCAACATGAATCTATATGTAGAAGAGATGTTAAGCTCTCCTTGCATATAGGCAATACAAATCAAAACTTTTGTATTTTAACTTTAAACAAAATTTTGAGATACCAATTTATAACATTCAAATAAACATCTTGATATCAAAAGAGAGTATTTTTCTTTTTAAGTATATGATATCAATTTCAAATTTTTATTTTCTATCATAAAGCAAGGGAGTGGCAATACAAATACCAATTGAAATATGAAAATCAAATTTTCTCCCCCTTTATGAAATACCACAAAAACAATGCGTAAGCTCGAAATAAGATACCAAATGAAAAATTGAATCAATTGAAACAAAGTTAAAACTCAAGCTTTAGCATAAACAAAATTTTGTGCTTAAAGATATAGGGATATAATAAGCACAAATAAAACATATATATGTATGAAAAGTTTAATACCAATCGAAATTGATACTATTGGAATTGAAAGCATACATACAAACATATATGAGTATACAAGAAAGGTCAAAATTGATACCAATTGAAAGAATCCAATGATACCAATTGAAACAACAATAATATCAAAGTATAACTCTTATAACCTATCCTCCCAATCATGTTCAAGTTTAAAATGATTTTCAATATAAAGCATACATGAGCATGATCTCCCATCCAACCACCCTTGGATGGTAGGGGTTTTCAAAAAATAGATTTGAAAATAAAGTATATTTGAAAAACTCTACCAAATGAAGAATATCGCAACTAGTTATATGAAAACTAGTACGAAATCCTTCAAGCAAAGAATAAAACAAAGTATTTTTCATGAAACATGAAATCCACATGATAATCAACACTCTAAGCCAATTAAGTATAAATATGACTCATGAAAACAAACACATGAGTAAACAATAAATGTGAGTGTACAAATAAGATGTGAAGATCATAATCATGAAAGATGGACAATAAGCTCAATATTCCTTGAAACATGAAAATATGAAAATCATCAAAACTATTTAATCTTCAAGGTATATGTATGTCCTATACAAACTAAAGTATACATACATATCCAAACACAACGAGTCCACAAAGATATATGCATGAAGGCACGTGGCTCAAAAGGATGTATATGTATAAACAATAATTTGGATAAAATGGACATATACATGAAGTTAAACACAAACACATGGAAACATGAAAAACTAAATTTTCATTAAAACAATTTCATTTCAAGGTATATGTATGATTTGTCAACACAAAAAGTATACATACATATCCCTAAACACAATTGAGTCCATATGTATAGATTTGCATGAAAAGCAAATGACTCAAGGGGTATACATGTATATCTTAAAATTTGGCAAAATAGACATATACATGAAATGAAAACACATGATCATAAAACAAAACCAAAATGGGAATACAAGTTTAAAATGCATGGATCATTAAAACTAGACTATACTAGCACATCTAATGGGAACAAATAAGCATTCAAGTACAAACATGCATAGATTTATTTGTGACCCACTATATGTACAAATATATACCTAGTCTTAATGAAAACTAACATTTAAACATATATTCAAAACATAAAGCACTAAACGGGATATAAATCATCATGAAGAAACATGATTATTATGTAAATCCACATGTTATTAAACCTATGATAAACATGATAACTAAAAAAGGTGAGAACACTAAAATAATGGTCCATATTAAACATGGGTGTCTCAAAGGGCTATACATGCATGTCAATGGTCTAATAATCATGGCATTTTCATAATAATCTATAAACATCAAACATGCTAATAATGAATAAAATGAAAAACATGTAAATAATAATTAGGAGTTAGGAATCGTTACCAAAACCTAGAAGGCAACTTTCCTTGTCTCCAAAACATGGTGGTCCTCTCCACCAAACATCCCTTGAAAGTGATGCATCCAAATGATTTCCATGAAGCTCGGAACGCATCCACTCTAAGGTACCGCTACTCTCACGTCATGCAAGAGTCCACTCCTACATCAAATACAAGAGGGGTGGTCTTTGGTACCCATATCTTTTTGGGTCCATGGGGGTTAGCACCTTCTCTAACCCAAACAAATTATTTGCTAAATTTACATCATGTAATCTATCAAAACAAAATTTAGCAAGGTGGCCCTTACGTCCACAATGTGTACAGGTGTACACATGAGCATACAATGTGTGATAATGGTGACCGTGGGAAGCATGTGTATGCCGTGGAGGGTGTGCATGCATAATAGATGGAACTTGTTTCTTTCGAAACAAAGATTCCAAACGTGTATGACCCACAACACATTGGCTCAAAGTGGAGCCCAAATAATCTACACTCTTCTTAAGCATGGATATATCTTGTTCAATTAAAGAAGAGGTGGCACATGCAATAGGTGAAGTGTGTGATACTACCCTAGCATGGCAAACATGAGCATCTATATTATTTTTTAAAGAAACATTTTTCTTAACACAAATATCTAATTCTTTTATAATGAAAACATTTCATTTTTCAAAGACTCATTCTCTTTTATAACAAAATTAATTTTTGAAGACAAGTTTTCATTTTTCTTCAAAATTGTTTCACAATCATTTTTATTTTTCAAAAATTTATTTTCTTTTATGCAAGATTAAGTTGAGATTTTAATGAATCCTCTCATTAGAAATCTCCTCCTTTTCTTACAAAACCATGTTAAGTCTAGAAAGCAAATTTTATTATCATTGTTAAGACCTAGACTTTTCTTTTTCAAAACATTATATTTTTCAATCAATTTTTCACACACAATGGAAAGTTCTTCATTCAAAGCATGGGCATCAACAAAATCATTACATGAAGAACTAGAATCAAAACTATCTAGTTGAGTTTCCGATTGTACCTCAAGGGAGTCATTCCCTTGGATCATGAAGCATTGTGAATCGGATTCTCCACTAGACTCCTCCGGTTGGATTTGCAATTGAAGCTTGGAGGTGGTGGTGGTTGTCAACTTATTCCACACTGCAAAGGCGGAATCAAGATTAGAAACATGCATAAGATATTTTTTGAAAGCGTGCTTCTAATGGCCTCAAGGGCTTGTGCATTGGCCCCTATATGCTTGCTATCACTAAGGTAGGATTCCTTGGTAATGGCAAGGTGAACCTTATATCCTAGGGTTTGTAGGCAAATGGACATCTTAGTCTTCCAAACAAGAATGTTGGAAGGGTCAAACATAGGTGGGGTCATGAAGTCCATGGGTCCAAACTATATGTGTGCAAACAAACAAGTGTGCAAATGCAAATGGTAGATTAGCAAATAAGGATCTCACTCCTGATATCCTAAGATGTTAAGCCTAAAGTATCAGGAGCGTAGGCTCTAATACCAATTGAAATCACCTAGAGGGGGGTGAATAGGTGATAATGCTAATCTAGAAACTAAATGCGGAAGCTAAAACAATTTTGCAACACACTTATACAACCAACAAGTGTAGCCGAATTCCTCGTGAAGGGCTCTGGACTAACTCCTCTTGATTCCCCTAGATATGAGTTGAGGTGCAATATGAAGCTCTTATGGTTAAGTACAAGTGAGGCACACACACAAGCAAGCCAAGCATATAAGGATGAAATAGCAATGTGAATTAATGTAAGGTACAAATGCAAGCAAGTATGAATGATATGGCAATATGAATAATGCTATGCACAACACAAATAGAGAGAGTTAGAGAGACAATGGATCAAATGCAAACACAAAGATATGTTTCGAGATTTGAGCCCCTAGCTCTACGTCCCCGCCTTCACCGAGAAGGATTTCTAATCCACTATACTCCCACCGAGGGAACCTCCACCGAAGAGGATTTGTTACAACACAAGGAGTACCGAACTCCTCTCTTAAACACCACCTCACAACCGAGGGGTAGGCCCGTAGCCAAACAACAACAAATACCTCTACCGCAGAGGGTTACAAACCAAACTCCACCTCTCACTAGAGGGAGCAAACCACAATCTCAACCTCTACCAAAGAGGGAGCAAATCAATCACCCGATCAACCTCTACCAAAGAGGGATACAACAAAAGCAAGGGTGTTTACAACAAGTGGTTTCTTTCAACCACAAACAATCTCTCTTTCCTCTTTTCCACAAAACAAGACCCTAATAGAATAGGATAGATGATATAGCTCAAGTGGATAAACTAGAGTTTGGAAAACAAAAACTCAAAGAAAAATACTTGAGAAAACTCTTTGTAAAGGATAGAAATGAAGAACAAAACAAATCTCCCAATTTTTCTATTTTCTTTGATTTTTCCAAAAACTCTAAAACAAATAAAGATTGATCTTTTGACACATAAACACTTTTGAAAACATGTTTTTAAAATCAGAGAATGGGGAAATTTTTGCTCTAGAAAATCTTAGTTAAAACCCTAAAGAGATGGGGTATTTATAGGCCCAAAAGAAAATTAGCTGTTAGGCTGATCTGTCAGCCTGACAGGTTTGCGGTCGACCGCCAACGGTCATAAATATGACTGTTGGGGCTTCCGGCCGACCGCCCGGTCGACCGCCCAGATACAGAGAGCAAAGCTCTCTGGTCCGGTCGACCGACCGGTCGACCGGCCCATTGCCTGCCTAGACGTGCACAAGACTGTGCACGTCGGTTGACCGTGCGGTCGACCGGCTCTGGCATACGGTCGACCGTTCCGGTCGACCGCCACAGCCTGGCAGCCAATTTCTGGGTCAGTAAAACATGTTTAAAATATTTTTTAATATCTTATAAAAACTTCTAAAAATCTCCAAAAATAGTTTTCTCATTTTGCATTGATATATAAACTTGTGATAAACATTTCAACTCAAATATCAAGCATATGAAACCATTTTGTGTTTTATCATTTTTATCAAAAATCAAAACTTGTATTTTGTCAAACTTTGATTTTTCAATACATGAATAGGATAGTCAAAATAAGTTTGTCTAAGAAGTTTAAGCATGCATGTATAGAAAGAATACATCTACTATACATATAAACCATTTAAACTTGTTTTGATCTACTATGCATGAAAAACAAATATTGGTTAAACCAAAACCGAAAAACCAATATCCAAACATAAAACATGTGTGTGTTGTGCACTTGAGCATATCAACTATTCTTATCTTTACAAATAGATCTAAACACACTAAACTATGGATACCTAAGTCTTCTTGACGATCTTCCATCTTCAAGTCGACTCGATCCAAACTCCGTGATCCAATGAGCATGGCTATGAATGATCTTGACGCTCGGGCTCGGGAATCACCAAGTGAAGGTTTCCAAACTCCTCTTTTTGAAGCAATCACCAACTAATATCTTGTTACACGATCTGAAACTGAAATCACAAGATTATTAGTAAACATAACTACATGAGTTAATCATCATAAAAACTAGAGAGGAAGACCTCCGGGCCAACATCTTCTGTACTCCTTTCCAATGATGATTTTTCTTCAATTGGTGGTTCAGGAAAAGGAGTATATTAATCAAAATTGGGGAATGAATATTGTGAAAATTGTGGACAAGATGATTGAAAAATTTGACTCGGGGTAGGTGAATCCCCATGAACTCTGCGAAGAGTTGAAATTATTTTGAAAATTATGGTCATAAGATTGAGGATATGGATCATATTGATTCGGATAATCCCAACCCGGCATATATGGTTTGTTCATGTTGTACATTGTGTAAATCACCTAGAGGGGGGGTGAATAGGTGATGGCTAATCTAATGGTCACTTAATGATAAATGATGCAAATAATGCGGAAGCTAAAAGCAATTATGACCAAATTAAAACTTTTACACTATACACTATGTATAACACAAGGTGTTGCCGAATTCCCCGTGAAGGGCTCTGGACAAACTCCTCTAGATTCCCCTTGAATGGGTTGAGGTGCCGCGTTGGCTCTCTTGGTTGAATACAAGTGTTAGCAACAATCCCACGCAAGTATATCAATTAAGCACAAATGAATATATCAAGCATACAAAGATAGACAATAATTGAATGCAAGATATAAACAAGAGACAAAGAGAGAGAGAGAGAGAGTAAGCAATCGCAAACACAAGGGATTTGTTTCGAGGTTCGAGCACACTTGCTCTACATCCCCGCCTTCGACACACGAAGGATTTCCACTATGCAAGATCCCAATGGATCTCTCCTCGGTACCGCAACACCTACAAGCCCTCGGACTCTCTAGTCCCGTACACACCGCAAGCCCACCGGCTCGCCGAGGCCGCACCTCAAACAACCGAGTCCGCACCCGAACTCAAAACAACGACGTGCACACTTACCTGTCTCCTCAAAGAACAAGGATGAAATCTTTGGTGATCTGCAACACTTTGATCACCAATTACAAACTCTCACAACACAATCCTATGGATAGATAAGGCAATGGATAGCTCAAGTGATTGTGAGAAAGCAAGGAAAGAACTATGGTGAAAAACTCAAGAAATCACTTTAAACACTCTTTATAAAATCTTCCCTTTAGATAGGAAATATTTGCTCACTATTTTGTGGAGAAAACTCTTTTAAAAGACTGGGAAAAACTAGCTCAAGGGTCTCCTAAAATCTTGTCTCAAAACAATGACCAAACCCCCTTTTATAGAGGTCAGAAAAATGTGACCGTTGGGGTCTGTCAGAGCTTCCGGTCGACCGCCCGGTCGACCGCCAACGGTCGAAAATCCGACCGTTGGAGCCTCCGGTCGACCGCCCGGTCGACCCAGAAATCCAGAGAGCAGAACTCTCTGCAGCGGTCGACCGTCCGGTCGACGGACCACTGTGCTGCCAGACACGCACAAGTCTGTGCACATCGATCGACCATGGGCCGACCGGACCATGGTGCGGTCGACCGCTCGGTCGACCGGACAAGCCTGTCAGCCAGTTCCAGTCTGGAAAACTGGTTTAAAAATTAATTTTAAAATCTTTTAACACTTTTAAAATTTCATAAACTTGTTTTAACATTATATTGAAAACCAAACTTGTGATAAAAAAATTTTCAAGACATATATCAACATATTCATATCATTTCAGCGTCTTGCAAATTTTATCAAAAATCAAAACATGTATTTTTCAAACTTGATTTTCATAACTTCACAAAATATAAAAACAAGATATTTGATTTCATTTTAAAGCATAGTGTGTATGGATATGATCCACTACACAATCATAATGTAATATCTATGTTTTTGTCATAAAGCTCTAAATAAGGTTTGGTTGAAACATATAACTTTGAATACCAAAAACCAAAACTATGTTTTTCCAAAATGAAAGTCTTTTCTAAATTTGAAAATTCTTTTATGAAAAGACAATTCTAAATCAAGAGTGTGTGTGCATGGTATACTTGAGCAATCCACCAACTATCTATCCTTTACATTTTTAACTAAAACAAAAAAAAATCTATACCTAGACACAAGTCTTCATCTTCTTGAAGTCTTCACTTGAAGGCTTCTCATCTTCTTGACTTGGTCCAAGCTTGATCCAAAAGCTCCTTGGATCACACCGTGCTAGCTCCAAATCTTGATATTTTGTCCTTTGTTGAGCTATGCACCTACTAAGATCTTGATAATGAATCTGTCACTAATTAAACACAAGATCATTAGTAAATATAACTTCATGAGTTGATCATCATCAAAACTAGGGTGATAGACCTTTGGGCCAACACATTGCCGGGTCAGAGTTATCCGAGTCAAATGAGGTCGGGGTGAAATATGGATTCATATTATAATTGAAAGAATTGTTATAATTAAATTCATATCACAATTTACAAAAAGAAAAACAAACAAACAAACAAACAACAAAGAAAAAGAAAAAAAAACAAACTTATGCTAGGGTTGACTTAGACCTAGACGACTCCTAACTGGTTAGACTATCCACGGGGGGTATATTATCGGAAGCTGACCACGAGTTAATCAGCCAGGTAGGGGTAAGATCAGTGGGAGGTATCCATGCCGGAGCAACGGGCCTAATTATGCTAAACCACTGTTTTTCGAGGTTTCGCCTCTCAATCCCCAACCTTAGACACCGATTTAGTAAGAGTCAAATTCTAACAACTTTCCCCTTAGGTCAATCTCCTAAATGAGTTCGAGATGTCCCTAGGGGCCAACGTCTAGCAAGTTTTATTTAGGCTTGGGTTGTGTGAGTGGGGAGGTGATTTTTAGGCTAAGGGAAGGTAATGACTTCCCCACCTTATCTTGTATTAGGTTTTGCCCTTAAGTTAAATTTGTGCAAGTGTGCAATATAAATAAGCATGAACACAAAAAAGTGAGTAATCACTGAAGTGTTTGTCCTATACTTTATGCAATGCCATATGTACACCTCCTATCAATACACAACAACATAAAAATAAAATACAGTATGAAAATTGACACGTGCCTAGATGTAAATGTCTAAACCGTTTTAAAACATCCAATTACCGTATTTTAATTCTTAAGATTATTTACAGTGCACAGGTAATATCAACAAAAATTAGCAGTAGAATATAAAAATGTACAAGAATTTACCCAACCACACTTGAGCAAGTGTGGACTTCTATAACGCTAAAACTTTAACCTGCACACCAAAAAATAAAGAAGAAAAGTTAACAAAAGCGTGAAATCAAACCGTTACCATCCCCGCAACGGCGCCAAAATTTGATCGGGGTAAAATCGCGCACAAAAGTGTATGTTTTGAAGTGAAGATTTAAAGTGTGTGTGCTTTGGCTACCTCGATACTTCTGTTATAGCATAGAGTCTAAAACGAGTCGAATCCACAAGGATGGGAGGCGATAGAAGCTTTACCGGTTGATTCAAGTGTTTGTAAAGATTCTTCAAAGTTTTAAAGAATGAAAAGAAAAGAAAGAAAAGAATGAAAAGAGAAGTACGGTGAAACATAAAGAAGTGGGAAACATAGAAAAGAATATATTTGTGGTTTTGGAATGTTTCTAAACAAAGTGAAAAAGAAAGAAAACTCATGACACTAACTACTAATGACTCCACTAACATGCTAACCTCTTAGTGATAGTTGCCTCACATGTATCATTGGCCATCACTAGTCCTTAGTTCAAGAGCGATTCAAAGCATGACCCATATGTAACTCATCACAACCCAACTCATCAAAACAAGTTCAAGCTACACTTAGATCATCAAAACTAAAAGTAAGCATGGAGTAAAGTAATGTTAGCTTGTTAGTGGTTAGGAAGTTAGAGTGTTAGATCCATCATCATGAGCCATCAATGGCTCTTGCAAGAGCAAGACCAAACGAGGCTATTAGATTCATGTGGATTATCATAAAAGAAGTTAGCAAGTTAGTGGTTAGTAGTTAGTTACCATGAGAGAAAAGTTAGCTACACATGTAAAAGAGATTGGAGAGAAGAAAACATAGAGAGGTAAGAGAGAACCTTTCATAAATTGTCACCTTCTATTACAAGCACTCTTGCATTCCAAGCATGTATCACTCTCTCTCCCTATTACAAGATCTACAAAATGGAAAATACAATGGAGGAAGAGGAACTAACCTAAGCTAAACTACCCTAAACTACAACATGGAATGAAAACTACTCCTAAAACTTTGCATATCTCCAACTCTGGAACCCAAGGGGATATTTATAGCCACCAGGGGAACAGGGGGCCAGGGGACAAACCCTGGCCCGAAGCGGTGCGCGCGCTGTGGCCGTACTGCCGCGGAAACGTGGCCATAGCCATGTTTCTGCGGCCATAAAGTGGCTGCGCGCGCGGCGCTTCGAGCCGCGCGCTGCCCTTTTTGTCTCCTGTCAGTTCTGATGCCCGATTTCTAGTTTACAGCCCCTGATTTTTATAGAATCAGCTCTCTAGGTCAATGGCTATCTTTAATAGTCTTTTAATCACCAATTAAATGGTGATTTAGGGTCTTGTTCTTCATTACACACCATGGACCTAGAATCAAGCAAGCAAAGCTTTATTAGCAGAATTTAATATGAAATTAATGTGAAGATGTGATACAAATTATGCAAAATTAAAGACTAATCACCAACCATCAGTCCAATTTTTCAATTATCAACAAACATTTCCCAACCATGTTCCCCAAGGTCCCCACTTTGAAAAAAACTCATCCGATTTTGAGAAGACTCTTGCATCTTTCATGCAAAACACAGGACAAGCCATATCGAGGTTAGAGGTCCAAATGAGTCAGTTAGCATGTTCCCTAAGTGAAAAACTCAAAGGAACTTTACCTAATCAACCGGTAGCAAACTCTAGAAACTCTAGTCTAGCTCATTTGGCTCAAGAGGATCACATGAACCAATGTAATTTGATTCATACATTACGATCAGAAAAACAAGTTGATAATCAAGGATCAACACCATCAAGTTCAAAACAAGTATCCACCTCTCCTTGTCCCACTCCACCTCAACTTGACTCCGACAACACTAAAAAAGACAAGTCAGATAAAAATGTGCACAAGCCTATAGCACCTTACTGATCGGGGCGGAACTAGCACTCAAAAGTGTGTATTATGTAAAATCGATGTACAAGCTCGAATATGTGCTAATGTACCCTCGATACTTCCGTTATAGCATTGGCTCAACGGGTCGTATCTACAGGGAAGGGAGGCGATAGAAGCATTAACAGTTTCTATTCACGTTGTATGTTAACACCTCTTCTTTGTTGAAAGAATTAGGAAAAGAAAGTGAAAAGAAAGGAAAATGAAATCCAGAATGTGGTAGGTGAAGAAGGCGATGAAAACGTCGATAAGAAAAACAAAAGAGAAGTGATTTGGAAAGCGATTAGAAAAGAAGATGGAACAAAGGTGAACAAAGAAGACGGTGAAAACAACGATGGAAATGATCAAAAGAAACTTGAAAATGATTTCTAAAACAAACTAAAAGAAAACTCATGGCTACTAACTACTAAGTGATCCACTAACCATGCTAACCTCTTCGAGATAGTTGCCTCACATTTTGATCCTCGGCCATCACAATCCTTGGCTCCAAGAGACGATACAAAGCATGGCTCATGGATGGTTCATCACATCAAAACATTGCAACTAGAACAAGCCAATACAAGCATCACTCATTACACTACTAAAAAGAATGCATGAAATAAAAGAGAGTTAGCTTGGTTAGCAAGTTAGTAAGTTAGATGTTAGAGCCCATCATCTTTGGCCATCAATGGCTCTTGCAAGAACAAGGCCTTGTAGAGGCAACCCGATTCATGTGAATTATCAAGTAAGTGGTTAGATGGTTAGTGATAGTAGTTAGATTGCCATGAGAAGAAAAGTTAGCAAGAAATCATGTAGAAGATGAAGGAGATTACATTGGAAGAGAAAGGAGGCATCTTTACATAGAGTGTCACTCTCTATTACATCAATCCCTTACTTTCTCTCTTTAGAAATCACTCAGCCCTACTACAATGATCTAAAGAAAAGAAAAATACAAGAAATGAAGAACACTCACCTACACTACTCCTAAAATCTGCACCTACTCCTAAAAACGAAGACTGCTTCCGTTCTGGCTCTCTGCAGGGGTTTTTATAGGCCCAGGAAGCATCCAGAAGACGAGACGGGGCCACGCGTCGAAAATTGACGCGTGGCTCCACTACCTTGCCGCGGAAACGCGGCTATTGCCGCGTTTTCGCGGCAATACCAGGGAGAGAGCTCCCTGGTTTTCGTCAGAATGTTCCTCTGACTTCGTGGATTGTCAGGGTATATCCCGTTTCTGGTATTTGCACCCGAATATTCATCTGACAAGCGCAGGAGTCTAGATTCAATGCATCTTCTAGAGAATCTTTTGCTTGGCCTCCAAGTAATGCGGGATTAATTACCATAAATTGGGATTAATTAGGCTCTTATTACACTTTTGTCCTTAAACTTTGGATCTACCTGCAATAAAGACCAAAACACGGTTTAGACCGACAATTTATTCATAAATCGGTGGGAAATGCGATATAATAATGCATAATCGTAGACTAATCACACCCCCACACTTATCTTTTGCTCGTCCCGAGCAAAACAAGAAAAGAAAACTATACTACAAATGTTATTACACCACTTTCGCAGGTGACGCGATTGCACTGAGCATGTGCAACAAGCCGTTAAACCTCTAGGTTACCCTAAAGGAGGAGTGTTGTCTCCTGAGGGTTTTCAGCGGATTGCACCCACAAAATCCATAAAGAAAGAAGACAAATGTTAGTATTTTGAAAAGGAGACAAGCTTTCGAAATATTTTTGCAAAAAATATAAGTGATCTAAGGTCATAAGTCCACCACAAATCATTCTTCCTTAAACTTAGTCTCTATTCAAGATCTTATCTTTAATTAAGGTAAGAATTCAAAATTGGATTGAATATTTTATCTTTCATAAAACCTAGATAATATGCACATTGTGATAGTGAAAATTTCTGGGATTTCAACTCCAACCATCAAGCCATTTATTTATATATATTTTAATTTATTTATATATATATTTTTTTTCTTTCCTTAGTTTTCTTAGGCTTTCTAGTTCACCCATGTAGCGAGCCTATAACCGATGACTCCCAGACCAGATGGTTTTAGGGCACCATATGAGAAAACATCCTCGGGTTTAAGGACTCAAGTAAACAAGGCCACAAAACTAAGGGGGATTTATTGTTTCTTTTGACCACCGTTAGGCGTGAATAATCATGCTTCTTGAGGCATAATTGTCCAGCTTAATAAGTGATTTTTTTTTAAATTTATTTATGGCATTTTAGGTCTTTGTTTCCATCCCAAAAATTGTGTAAGTGTGAAATGCATACTATCTAAGGCAAAATATTCAAGATAAAATTATCTCCCCAATCTTTTATACTTAACCTATAATTTTAAACAAGATCCATTATTTCGACTAGGTTTAAGATGTCATAATTAAGGCTTTCTTAATTTCTAAGATCATCTTAATTTTCTTAAAAATAGATCAAAACTTTGTCTCTTATTTCAAAAAGTTTTTAAAGAAAGAGAAAATTCCTATACAAAAGGGAAGATTTCTAAAAGTATCCTAAAAGAAGTGTAAAAGAAAGAAAATCTAAAAACTCTAAGTTAGTAAACCCTCCCCCACACTTATCTCATGCATTGTCCTCAATGCATCGTGATGTATGTATGCATGAAACAAATAGAGAGGGAAGAAAAATCACCTCAAGGTGGTGGTTCCGGTGGCGGTCTGATTGGTCCACGAAATGCAGCCCAATCATTCTTGCGTGGAGTCCGGAGGAACCCACCAGAAACCTCCATGATACAACCCACTAGAAAGATATATGTATGAATGATTTTTATTAAGAGTTTTACCCCATCTAATTTCCAAATTTTCAAAATAATTTTGGAGTCAAATTTATCAACACCCTTGTCCCAGAATGGAATGATTGATTTGGACTCAGGAAGCACATGAACTAATACGACTCTGAAAAATGACTTAAATCAAGTAAAGGTTCGGGAGTCGATATCGGTTCAGGAAGTGGGTCCAAATCAACAAGTTGAAACTCAAGTCCACAATTTCCCCATGATGGAATGTGACTTTCTAAGATTGGTGATTCAAGTTCAGAAATGGCAGGTATGGAAATCAAAATTGACTCTAAAATGTTACTCAAATTGGGTAATATAACAGGAGTCAATAATGATTCAGGAATTTGAACTGGATCACAAATTTGAGGGTCAAAGTCACATTCCTCATTG
Source organism: Agave tequilana (assembly GCA_038442645.1). Lineage (NCBI taxonomy): Eukaryota > Viridiplantae > Streptophyta > Magnoliopsida > Asparagales > Asparagaceae > Agave > Agave tequilana. The sequence continues at coordinate 47,409 of JAVJIF010026692.1, forward strand.
AGTTCAATTCCACAAAAATGAGAACTTGCCAATTTATCAATGGGACGTTCAAAAGTATGAAATTGGTCAAGTTCAATATGATCATCATAAGATATTGGTGATTCAATTTCATAATGGATTGGTACAGGATCCAATACTGACTCGGGAAAAGGATTGCAATTAGGTAAAGACACCGGAGTCATAATTGAATCAGGAAGTAGAATTTAATCACTAATTTGAGGTTCATGATCATATTTATGCTCAAGTTCAATTTCAGGAAATGGATAACTTGCCAAAATGTCAAGGGATCTAAAGTTTGGACAAGTTCAGGTGGGTGTGCTGAAATTGAATCTTGATTTCCAAAATGACAAGAGTCTTGGGTCAGATCAATAGAGTTTGGCATAGCTGAATTGGTCAAAGGTTGATAAGATAGAGTTTCCTCATTCCTATAAATGTTAACCAATTGACTCAATTGTGTTTCCAATCTATTGACAGACTCGGCATGTGATTTTTGATATTGTAATAAAGACTCCTCCAAGATTTCTATACTCTTTTCTGGACTTGATGTATTTCCAAGTGGTTGCTCTAGAATGGGAATATAAGAATCTTGGTTTTGGAAATTTTGTGAATAATGTGAGTCAAAATGTTGTGAGATTGAAGCTTAGACTCACACAAGAGTTCTTTACTCGTTTCCAGGACAGATGGTTGTTCATTATGAAGAGGTGGAACTGAGTAAGACTCTTGAAAATACTGTGAAATTGGAGAGGCCAATGTTTCTTGAAGTTGTTGCTCGGCCCTTTGTAGATTGGCTTCTAAACTCTTTTGTAACTCAGATTTTTCTTCAATGGGAGGTGCAGAAAAAGGAGTATAAGAAGAGAAATTGGGGAATGAATATTGTGTAAATTGTGGACAAGGTGGACATGGGGGACAAGAAGGTTGATAATTAAACTCGGGGAAGTGAATCCCCATTGACTCTGTGACGAGTTGAAATTATTTTAGAAATTATAGTCATAAGAATGTGGGTATGGGTTGTATTGATTCGGATAAGGCCAACCCGGTGTATTTGGTTGGTGCATATTGTAAAACGCCGGGTTGGAATTATCCGAATCAAATGGGGTTGGTGTGAAATATGGATTCATATTCGGATTGAAAGAATTATTATTATTGAATGCCATTTCACAAACAATCACAAACAAAAAGAAAAATCAAACAACAAACAAAAAGAAAAGAAAAATCAAAACCAAGCCAATAGGAGGGTTGACCTAGACCTAGATGTCCCTAGGGGCCAACGTCTATTCAAATTTTATTAGGGCTTGGGTTGTGTGAGTGAGGAGATGATTTTTGGGCTAAGGAAGGGTAATTAAATCCCACCTTATCTTGTTTGGGTTTTTCCCTTAATTTCAATTCGTGCAAGTGTGCAATATAGACAAGAATATAACACAAAGCGATAAATCACCCACATGTTTGTCCTATGCTATATGCAATGCCATATGTACATCTCTATCCAGATCACAACAACAGAACAAAATACAGTATATTGGAATTGAATTGACACGTGCCTAAATGCAAATGTCTAAGCCGTTTTAAAAGCGTCCAAATATCGTATTTTAGTTCTTTTATTTATTATGGTGTGTAGGCAATCAAAGCAAGAAAGATAGCAGTACAAATCCACTAGCTATTACAATTCACACATCCCAGCACAACAACATATACAATGTTCACACAATGGCCGCGTTTTCGCGACAAATGTCGCGGTTGCGCGGCATTTCTTTAGAAGCTGGGGCCTTGCTTTCAAGAGCATGGAGATACAAAGCTAGTTTATGTTCTGCAATATGAAGCACCTGTAAAGCTTGTCCTGCACACCAAAACAGAGAAGACAATGTTAACAAAAACGTGAAAACGAAACCATTCCTTCCCGGCAACGGCGCCAAAAATTTGATCGGGGCGGAACTAGCACTCAAAAGTGTGTATTATGTAAAATCGATGTACAAGCTCGAATATGTGCTAATGTACCCTCGATACTTCCGTTATAGCATTGGCTCAACGGGTCGTATCCACAGGGAAGAGAGGCGATAGAAGCATTAACAGTTTCTATTCACGTTGTATGTTAACACCTCTTCTTTGTTGAAAGAATTAGGAAAAGAAAGTGAAAAGAAAAGGAAAATGAAATCCAGAATGTGGTAGGTGAAGAAGGCGATGAAAACGTCGATAAGAAAAACAAAAGAGAAGTGATTTGGAAAGCGATTAGAAAAGAAGATGGAACAAAGGTGAACAAAGAAGACGGTGAAAACAACGATGGAAATGATCAAAAGAAACTTGAAAATGATTTCTAAAACAAACTAAAAGAAAACTCATGGCTACTAACTACTAAGTGATCCACTAACCATGCTAACCTCTTCGAGATAGTTGCCTCACATTTTGATCCTCGGCCATCACAATCCTTGGCTCCAAGAGACGATACAAAGCATGGCTCATGGATGGTTCATCACATTCAAAACATTGCAACTAGAACAAGCCAATACAAGCATCACTCATTACACTACTAAAAAGAATGCATGAAATAAAAAAGAGTTAGCTTGGTTAGCAAGTTAGCAAGTTAGATGTTAGAACCCATCATCTTTGGCCATCAATGGCTCTTGCAAGAACAAGGCCTTGTAGAGGCAACCCGATTCATGTGGATTATCAAGTAAGTGGTTAGATGGTTAGTGGTTAGTAGTTAGATTGCCATGAGAAGAAAAGTTAGCAAGAAATCATGTAGAAGATGAAGGAGATTACATTGGAAGAGAAAGGAGGCATCTTTACATAGAGTGTCACTCTCTATTACATCAATCCCTTACTTTCTCTCTAGAAATCACTCAGCCCTACTACAATGATCTAAAAAGAAAAGAAATTACAAGAAATGAAGAATACACACCTACACTACTCCTAAAATCTGCACCTACTCCTAAAAACGAAGACTGCTTCCGTTCTGGCTCTCTGCAGGGGTTTTTATAGGCCCAGGAAGCATCCAGAAGACGAGACGGGGCCACGCTTCGAAAATCGACGCGTGGCTCCACTACCTTGCCGCGGAAACGCGGCAATAGCCGCGTTTCCGCGGCAATACCAGGGAGAGAGCTCCCTGGTTTTCATCAGAATGTTCCTCTGACTTTGTGGATTGTCAGGATATATCCCGTTTCTGGTATTTGCACCCGAATATTCGTCTGACAAGCGCAGGAGTTTAGGTTCAATGCATCTTCTAGAGAATCTTTTGCTTGGCCTCTAAGTAATGCGGGATTAATTACCATAAATTGGGATTAATTAGGCTCTTATTACACTTTTGTCCTTGAACTTTGGATCTACCTGCAATAAAGACCAAATCACGGTTTAGACCGACAATTTATTCATAAATCGGTGAGAAATGCGATATAATAATGCATAATCGTAGACTAATCACTTACCCAAATAGACTTAAATACAAATAAAGTGCACAAATAGATAAGGTACGTGCGATTTTTAATCAAGTCAAGATCAATGTACCTCTTCTTGATGCAATTCAATAAGTCCCAAACTATGCTAAATTCCTTAAGGACATGTGCGCCAAAAAGAGAAAGACTAATGTGCCCAAGAAGGTTTTTCTATCCACTAACATTAGTGAGCTATTGTCTAATCAAATTCCTGTCAAGTACAAGGATCCCAGTTGCCCTATCATTTCTTACAAAATAGGTCAAACTGTAATTAATCATGCACTTCTTGATTTGGCAGCAAGCATCAACTTACTCCCTTTCTCAATCTACCAACAACTTGGGTTGGGCGAGCTTAGTCCGACTAAAGTTACAATCTAATTAGCTGACCGGTCCGTAAAAATTCCCAAAGAAGAAATTACCGATATCCTTATCTGAGTTAGGGAGTTTATCTACTCAGTAGATTTTATTGTTCTTGAGATTTAATCTGTATTCACTCTTAGGTCTCAAACTCCCGTTATCTTAGGGTGTTCTTTTCTTGCAACTGCAAATGTGATCATAAATTGTAAGAACGGATCAATAAGGTTGACCTTTGGAGACATGACTAAAGAGGTCAATGTCTTCAACCTAGAAAAATAACCTCTTAGGATAAAAGATCAAACATTTGAGGTAAACTTCATTGAGAATAATTGTAAAGAAAAAAGTGAAGGTATAGAGAATGAGTCTTTATTTCTTGATGAATTATTTGAGGATAAGTGCGGTTATATTAATGAGAAGACACATATTGGAGATTCTAACTTTAGAGTCCCCTTTAAAAGAAAATGATTTGAGTGTCTTCACTGTCGATGAATCAATCAATGATATGTCACATGAGAATATAATTCAAGAACCTCCGATTGACTTAACCTTTGAAAACCTCTTTGAAGAAGAACTCCTGTATTTGGATGAACCGACTAAGAATATTTTAGTTAATTACACACTTTCAGGGAAAAGTGTTGATTTAAATTTTGAGGAGATATATGGAACTAAGCGTGAATCCTAAGCATTTATAGTAAGAAAGTTCCAATTGAGAGGTGTGATGGTAATCAATTTTTGAACAGTGAATGTAGACATATGAGAAAGAAGAGAGGAAGGTGAGATTGGAGAGGAAGAGAACTAAAATAAAAAAAGATTGGCCTCCCATTGTACCCTATAAAGAGAACCTATTGGAATGATGGGAAGCGAGCTAGAGTAATGAAACATAAAACGATTTAGGTGTGAGAGAAACATGTGTTGTACATATATTATTATTACCTCTTTTCACACTTTATATCATGCATTCGTGCATTACATTCATACACTGAGGAAAATGTATGAGATAGGTGGGGGGTAACCAATTAACATAAGTCTAACATAAAAAATTAATAACATAAAAAAATCAAAATAATCTTTTTTAAAAAAATTTAAACAAACTTGTTGAAAAAGGAAATAATATTTTGACTTATCTTTTGTAAGTAAGTAAGTTAATTTTAAGGAATAGAAAAATCATAATTAGGATTTCTTACTACTTGGCCAAATAAGAGTATTTGTTTGATTTTTAAGTTTAGGAGAAAAAATTGAAAAAGTAATTTAGTCTTGATATCTTTACCTTGATGAAATATGCATGCTTTATACACTTACGCATTTCGGATTAAAAATAAAATCTCTTGTATCTTAGAAAAATATATATAAATAAACAAACCTAATTATTAAATAGCTAGGTACTTTGGCCTAAGAAAGCCTTGCTATTTTCGTGCAAGGTAATTAGGTAAGTTTGAAAAAAAAGAGAAATAATATATATTATATATATTAACACATCTAATAATCAATTAGTTAGGTATTAGGGCCTCAGGAAGGCTTGACACTTGCATGAAAGAAAATTAGATGAGTTATACAAACAAAAAAAAAAGAAGTGCTTAAAGGGCAACGAAGTGATAATACATCGAACTTCTTACAAAAAAAAAAAGAAAAAAAGTAATCAATATATAAGGCATGAGAGTGAAGTTGAAGAATCCCAAGTAAAAAAAAATATTCACGTTCACAAAGATGCATATGACTTAAGGTAAAGATAATAGATTTATTGAGAAATTTAGTTTGAATCTTAACCTAAATTGATAAATAATTACTTGAATAAAGACTAAGTATTAGAATGATCAATTTGATAATCCTAAAAACTTATAAATTGTTTAATTTTTACAAAGATATTTAAAATATTTTCCCTTTTTTAAATGGAATTTCAAAAATACTAACATTTTATTTTCTTTCTTTATGGATTTTGTAGGTATAATCCATTATAAACCCTCACGAGACACCACTCATCCTCTAGGGGTAACCTAAAGGTTTAACGACTTGTTGCACATGTTAAGTGAAATCGTGATACATACGAAAGTGATATTAGGATAGTTAGAATAGTTTTTTTATTTATTTTTACTCGAGGACGAGCAAAAAGATAGGTGTGGGGTGTGATTAGTCATCAATAATGCATATAATTATTCATATTTTCATGCTTAATTTTTGTTAAAATATTACTATTTAATTCATTTATTATTTAGTGATGTGTAGGCCTCCATAATCCAAGGGGAAGCCCAAAAGAAGCACAAAAGCCCTCAAGAATTATGAAAATAAAGATTAATTGGGAAGATAAAGGAAGCATCTTTTCTATCTCATTTAAATTTGAGTTTTAAATTAATTTAATTTAAATCTAAATGAGGAGAAGGATAGAACAAGATGAATTCTCATCTTAATTAAAGATTGTAATATCCCTAATTTAAACTACTGTATTTTTATTTTATTTTACTGGTGATTTATTATTAATTATGTCACTACTTATTTTAGTAGAGGTTGTTATTAATATGGATGATGTCCATTATTAGTGTTGCTATTGTTACTGACATTTATTATTATTAGTTTGTCATGTTATGTTATTGGTATTAATAATATTATTATTTTGACTAAGTAATGTTACTGCTAATGTTGGATTATTATTTTGTAGTGGTGTATTCCTCTTCCCTTGATTTCATTTATGTCTTATTCCTTGATCCCACCCATTTGGAGTTCAAGCCCATACCCATTGGTGATCCTATACCCATTACTCTATTTGGATTCTTTACCCATTATCTTGACTACCCATTAACCTATTGGATTCCTAATCCTATCTTAATCTCAACAACCAAATCAGAATCCCTAAATAATCCCAACAAATCCTAACTACAAGATCAAATCCTAAACTAATCTCTCCTCCCTATCCAGCAGCCGCACTTCCCACTCTCCTCTCTCCACCTGCAGCGGCAACCAGCAAGCAGCAGCCGAATCTCTCCTCCTTCCATTGGCCGATCCCTCCCTGCTTCCTTGCCCCGTGGCCTCCCGAACCTCTTCCCTTGATGGTCGTGTACCACCAGTGACACCAGCGGCTCTCCAACAGTGTCTACAGCAGCAACACGGCCTCAATCTCCTGCAACAGCTCCAGGCCGCGCAACACCCAGACCAGCGCCCAGGCCCTTACTGCTGCACGCTGCACTCGGATCCAACACCCTGGCGACCTGCTCCTTCTTCCCCAGCAGATCCACCAGCCCGCAGCCCCTCCATCCTCCACCAGCAGCGGCAAGGCAACCCCCTACTCGGCTGTGCACCAACCATGGCCGAGCCCAGCACAGATCCGGCGCCCAGATCCAGGCCAGGCTGCTCCTTCCTTGCCGTGTGCCCCCTTCACGCCATCAGCGAGCTCACCACCACAGCAGCGGGACAGCAGCAGTGGCGACCAGCAGATCAGCAACACGGCGCAGTACCTCAACGAGCCCCGGTCTTCTCCTGCAGATCCAACACGGCACCAGCAGATTCAGATCTCCAGCAACCTCCCCAGGAGCAGCAGAACAGCGAGCAGCCCCCTCTCCTGATCCACGCCAGCCCGTCGTCGGAGACCGACACGGAAGCCTTCCCCAGCACCCTGGCCACCCTCCCCTGCAGTCCAACAGCGAGGAGCAGCACCACAGCGACCGCAACAGCGACACGCCGGCAACGATCAGATTTCCCGATGTGAGTGTTTCTCTCTCCTCCTCTCTTTATTCATTAAGTGATTTTAGACATGTTATGTTTGTGATATGATTTGGTGTGTTACAAGATTTATGTGTGGAGATCGTTAAGTATGGTAGTGGAATTGTCATTTCCTTTATGTTACATGATGAATGCGTAGAAATAGTAGATGTATATATATATATATATGATGTTGGAATCTCTTGTTTACCTTATGGGTGTTGGATAATTTGTGTAGACATGTATGTTGGAGTGTATGTAGATATTGGAGGGAATAGGGGTGGAAGAATAGATGTATCTCAGATTCTGTTATGGCTGACAGAGCCTGATTAGTCGACTAATACCTGTTATTAGTCGACTAATGGCTCTGTTAGTCGACTTATATATGCCCCTAGTCGACTAACGCTCCTTCCAGGTTATGTTGAACTCTCTGTATTTTCTCTACTGGTCGACTTGATCCTTCTTATAGTCGACTAACCATTGGTGTTGTCGACTTACCATCTAGCCCTAGTCGACTAATAGATTGACCTGGAACTGTGTAGTCTCTATTGCTGACCTGCAGTCTCTGTCAGTCGACTTGCCTTTCCTTCTAGTCGACTTGGCCTTAGTATAGTCGACTTGGCCCACTTGATTAGTCGACTAATCCTTCTTATAGTCGACTACTTGTCACCCTTAGTCGACTACTATTGGTCTGTCAGCTGGGTATAGTTACTTTATGGATTGTGGACTTCACCCATGAACTATGTATTGACTATTGATAGATGTATATGACTTCAAGAGATGGATATTGGTGATAATGACTTGATCTAATAGATCTTAGATGCTTGTATATGTTAGGTTGCCGACTGTTGGGATATTATGATTGATCCTAATAGAAGAGGGAATTATGAAGACTGGGGAATCAGAGTTGTATATTTGAGTGAGAGGATTAGTACTGGATATTGTTATATGTTGGAAAATAATTATTATATCAGATTGCTAGATGTGTAATGGAACTAGACGATCATGGAACTATTGGTATTATGGGTTGGTTGTAACGACTTGGATCTATAGTTGAGTATATGAGATTTGTTAGATGATAGGTCCTTGATGTTAAGTAGCTATTCTATATTGTAGCTGTTTGAGGACATATTAGATGAGATCTTACCTTATTAAAAGATTAGAGTTCTTGACGATTGGATGGTACATGGACCATTTCAGAGTTGGACTGTGATTTGGACTGAACTAGAGTTATAGAGGGCAGATGATATATTTTATGTAGAGGACTTCCAGACTTGTTATTCTTTCTTTCTTAACAACTTAAGTGATGAATCATTCAGATATTGATGTGGACTTGTTATGATGTTAGAGACTGGATTACACCTGTTAATAGAGATTAAGTTATTATGATGGTGATCATATTCTGTGTTCAGAGCTTATGAGACGGTTGGTTGATAGGTTAGTTGCTATTGTATTTTAGTGCAGATGAATGTGAGATATTGACCAGTCCTAGATTAGACTGTCCATTGAGCAGTATCTTGATTCGTTACTGTATAAATTCATGTTATTGAAAGTTACTGGGAAAATATTGTCAGACCGTAACATATACATTGTTCTATTGTTCTACCGTTTATACGGTAATATTGTTCACATTGTTATTGTTACATTGATATTGTTACTGCTACTGTATCGTCCCAGTAATAGAAATAACATGGATATTGATTGTTATAAATAATAATATAAATTGACAACTTACACTGGGATTGGGAAAATTGATGGAGGAGACAGCGTCTGTATTTTGGGTGGACCTAGGATACAGGTTGCGCAGCCGAGATACGGTTCCACTGCAGGGTTCCGGGGGATGACTGACATCCCGTATTGTTCATATTGTCATTGTATTGTCACATTGTTATTGTTATTGATATTGACTACCTAGCGGTAGGACCTGGTTCAGCGCCAGGTGATTGGGCCGTGGTTTCGGGTATGTACGGAACCCACCTAAAGCATGGACAATGTCTCTTCTTTAATTTCAATAACTTAAGACCCTAATTGACACGTGTAGTAGGCGTAGTATGGGATACGTCTATTACAGGTGGCAATTGGTGTTCGCTGACAAATAAATGATAATAAATTGTTTATAGCATGCAATGTGACTGACCGTAATTACCTGATTGTATGCATATATAACTATGATAGACATATGATTGTAACCATGACCAGATTTATATACCAGATCAGTGATATTGCTAGGATACACCTCTAGACATCAGTTGTTTGTTTATAGTGTTTTAACTTATATTTTATTTGCACGCTTATTTATGTTATTGTTATTCAGTTGCTTGTTTATCATGTTATTTAGTTATCTTATGTCTGTAGTTATTCTTGTTATTATTTTTGCACATTATTTATTTGCACGAGTTCTTCTCTTTACACACACACTCACCAGGTCGCGTTCTGACGACCCTGGATTTGCACGTCCAGATATTGGACTATTGTTTCATTTGTGCAGGTGTTCGACGAGACGGTACGCCTTGCGAGGAACTGGATGCTCTTTCTTATGATTCTGGTATTCTCATCCCTCTTATACTCTTGTTATTTCCTGATTCTGTCTTTATCGCATTCAGCTGTCATTTTTCCTTCCGTTATTCATCTACTGTCATTGTTTAGACTTTATATGTATTATTGCAGTGATCATTGATTATTATGATTTAGATTTATAGCTTGTTCAGGTTAATTTAGGCTTAGCGTGTATGCGTGGGGTATTTTCCTCGCGTATATACGTCATCGACCTTCGTCGCGACTCCGTTTCCACGTATTTGGGAAGCGAGGCGTGACAGGGTTATTTTGGTATCAGAGCCAGGTTTCGACATAAAACGGACTTGATTCTTACCGATAACTTGAACGAGCTATAATTACACTACAATATACATAAAGATTCACACAATGGTATTGACTCCACTTGGAATTCACTGTCCTCTCCTTGAAAATCTATCTCTTAACCTTTCGATCTCTCTGATCATATCTCTTCTTTTAGAGTGATCTGAATTTCATCTTGATTTCTATCCTTCTTTTGATTCTATCTTTTCTGATCTTATCTTTTGGAACCGGTTACCTCATTCTGAAGCTGGTAGCAGAGATCAGAGCGCGCAGCGGAATCGTGGTGTCTCAGCGAGGCGACATAGAAGCTTATTGTTTTCTCACTGTATTTTGATTCTCTTATCATTCCCTGCTTTATTTGAATTTCGAGGACGAAATTTTTATTAAGGTGGGTAGAATATAATATCCCTAATTTAAACTACTGTATTTTTATTTTATTTTACTGGTGATTTATTATTAATTATGTCACTACTTATTTTAGTAGAGGTTGTTATTAATATGGATGATGTCCATTATTAGTGTTGCTATTGTTACTGACATTTATTATTATTAGTTTGGTCATGTTATGTTATTGGTATTATTAATATTATTTTTTGACTAAGTAATGTTACTGCTAATGTTGGATTATTATTTTGTAGTGGTGTATTCCTCTTCCCTTGATTTTCATTCATGTCTTATTCCTTGATCCCACCCATTTGGAGTTCAAGCCCATACCCATTGGTGATCCTATACCCATTACTCTATTTAGATTTTTTACCCATTATCTTGACTACCCATTAACCTATTGGATTCCTAATCCAATCTTAATCTCGCCAACCAAATCAGAATCCCTAAATAATCCCAACAAATCCTAACTACAAGATCAAATCCTAAACTAATCTCTCCTCCCTATCCAGCAGCCGCACTTCCCTCTCTCCTCTCTCCACCTGCAGCGGCAACCAGCAAGCAGCAGCCGCATCTCTCCTCCTTCCATTGGCCGATCCCTCCCTGCTTCCTTGCCCCGTGGCCTCCCCAACCTCTTCCCTTGATGGTCGTGTACCACCAGTGACACCAGCGGCTCTCCAATAGTGTCTACAGCAGCAACACGGCCTCAATCTCCTCCAACAGCTCCAGGCCGCGCAACACCCAGACCAGCGCCCAGGCCCTTGCTGCTGCCGCTGCACTCGGATCCAACACCCAGGCGACCTGCTCCTTCTTCCCCAGCAGATCCACCAGCCCGCAGCCCCTCCATCCTCCACCAGCAGCGGCAAGGCAACCCCCTACTCGGCTGTGCACCAACCATGGCCGAGCCCAGCACAGATTCGGCGCCCAGATCCAGGCCAGGCTGCTCCTTCCTTGCCGTGTGCCCCCTCCACGCCATCAGCGAGCTCACCACCACAGCAGCGGGACAGCAGCAGTGGCGACCAGCAGATCAGCAACACGGCGCAGCACCTCGACGAGCCTCGGTCTTCTCCTGCAGATCCAACACGGCACCAGCAGATTCAGATCTCCAGCAACCTCCCCAGGAGCAGCAGAACAACGAGCAGCCCCCTCTCCTGATCCACGCCAGCCCGTCATCGGAGACCGACACGGAAGCCTTCCCCAGCACCCTGGCCACCCTCCCCTGCAGTCCAACAGCGAGAAGCAGCACCACAGCGACCGCAATAGCGACACGCCGGCAACGATCAGATTTCCCGATGTGAGTGTTTCTCTCTCCTCCTCTCTTTATTCATTAAGTGATTTTAGACATGTTATGTTTGTGATATGATTTGGTGTGTTACAAGATTTATGTGTGGAGATCGTTAAGTATGGTAGTGGAATTATCATTTCCTTTATGTTACATGATGAATGCATAGAAATAGTAGATGTATATATATATATATGATGTTGGAATCTCTTGTTTACCTTATGGGTGTTGGATAATTTGTGTAGACATGTATGTTGGAGTGTATGTAGATATTGGAGGGAATAGGGGTGGAAGAATAGATGTATCTCAGATTTTGTTATGGCTGACAGAGCCTGATTAGTCGACTAATACCTGTTATTAGTCGACTAATAGCTCTGTTAGTCGACTTATATATGCCCCTAGTCGACTAACCCTCCTTCCAGGTTATGTTGAACTCTCTGTATTTTCTCTGCTGGTCGACTTGATCCTTCTTATAGTCGACTAACCATTGGTGTTGTCGACTTACCATCTAGCCCTAGTCGACTAATCGATTGACCTGGAACTGTGTAGTCTCTATTGCTGACCTGCAGTCTCTGTCAGTCGACTTGCCTTTCCTTCTAGTCGACTTGGCCTTAGTATAGTCGACTTGGCCCACTTGATTAGTCGACTAATCCTTCTTATAGTCGACTACTTGTCACCCTTAGTCGACTACTATTGGTCTGTCAGCTGGGTATAGTTACTTTATGGATTGTGGACTTCACCCATGAACTATGTATTGACTATTGATAGATGTATATGACTTCAAGAGATGGATATTGGTGGTAATGACTTGATCTAATAGATCTTAGATGCTTGTTTATGTTAGGTTGCCGAGTATTGGGATATTATGATTGATCCTAATAGAAGAGGAATTATGAAGACTGGGGAATCAGAGTTGTATGTTTGAGTGAGAGGATTAGTACTGGATATTGTTATATGTTGGAACAATAATTATTATATCAGATTGCTAGATGTGTAATGGAACTAGACGATCATGGAACTATTGGTATTATGGTTTGGTTGTAACGACTTGGATCTATAGTTGAGTATATAAGATTTGTTAGATGATAGGTCCTTGATGTTAAGTAGCTATTCTATATTGTAGCTGTTTGAGGACATATTAGATGTGATCTTACCTTATTAAAAGATTAGAGTTCTTGACGATTGGATGGTACATGGACCATTTCAGAGTTGGACTGTGATTTGGACTGAACTAGAGTTATAGAGGGCAGATGATATATTTTATGTAGAGGACTTCCAGACTTGTTATTCTTTTTTTATTAACAAATTAAGTGATGAATCATTCAGATATTGATGTGAACTTGTTATGATGTTAGAGACTGGATTACACCTGTTTATAGAGATTAAGTTATTATGATGGTGATCATATTCTGTGTTCAGAGCTTATGAGACGGTTGGTTGATAGGTTAGTTGCTATTGTATTTTAGTGCAGATGAATGTGGGATATTGACCAGTCCTTGATTAGACTGTCCATTGAGCAGTATCTGGATTCGTTACTGTATAAATTCATGTTATTGAAAGTTACTGGGAAAATATTGTCAGACCGTAACATATACATTGTTCTATTGTTCTACCGTTACGGTAATATTGTTCACATTGTTATTGTTACATTGATATTGTTACTGCTACTGTATCGTCCCAGTAATCGAAATAACATGGATATTGATTATTATAAATAATAATGTAAATTGACAACTTACACTGGGATTGGGAAAATTGATGGAGGAGACAGCGTCTGTATTTTGGGTGGACCTAGGATACAGGTTGCGCAGCCGAGATACGGTTCCACTGCAGGGTTCCGGGGGATGACTGACATCCCGTATTGTTCATATTGTCATTGTATTGACACATTGTTATTGTTATTGATATTGACTACCTAGCGGTAGGACCTGGTTCAGCGCCAGGTGATTGGGCCGTGGTTCCGGGTATGTACGGAACCCACCTAAAGCATGGACAATGTCTCTTCTATTAATTTCAATAACTTAGGACCCTAATTGACACGTGTAGTAGGCGTAGTATGGGATGCGTCTATTACAGGTGGCAATTGGTGTTCGCTGACAAATAAATGATAATAAATTGTTTATAGCATGCAATGTGACTGACCGTAATTACCTGACTGTATGCATATATAACTATGATAGACATATGATTGTAACCATGACCAGATTTATATACCAGATTAGTGATATTGCTAGGATACACCTCTAGACATCAGTTGTTTGTTTATAGTGTTTTACTTATCTTTATTTGCACGCTTATTTATGTTATTGTTATTCAGTTGCTTGTTTATCATGTTATTTAGTTATCTTATGTCTGTAGTTATTCTTGTTATTATTTTATGCACAATATTTATTTGCACGAGTTCTTCTCTTTACACACACACTCACCAGGTCGCGTTCTGACGACCCTGGATTTGCACGTCTGATATTGGACGATTGTTTCATTTGTGCAGGTGTTCGACGAGACGGTACGCCTTGCGAGGAACTGACGCTCTTTCTTCTGATTCTGGTATTCTCATCCCTCTTATACTCTTGTTATTTCCTGATTCTGTCTTTATCGCATTCAGCTGTCATTTTTCCTTCCGTTATTTATCTGATGTCATTGTTTAGACTTTATATGTATTATTGCAGTGATCATTGATTATTATGGTTTAGATTTATAGCTTGTTCAGGTTAATTTAGGCTTAGCGTGTATGCGTGGGGTATTTTCCTTGCGTATATACGTCGCCGACCTTCGTCGCGACTCCGTTTTCACGTATTTTGGGAAGCGGGGCGTGACAAAGATAGAGGTAGATTTCTATTTAAATCTGGTTGCTTGCACCACAAGATGAAGATAAATGGGAAAATTTTTAATTTAACTCGGAATTGGAGATAACTTAATCTTCAAGTTATCTAGAAGATCATTGTATTTCAAAATTCAGAGATCAATTAAAGATTCTGAGGATATATCATTAGATGAACGGACCAGAGGAAACCACGTGCCAAAGCTCGTGACCAGACTCCACGAAAATGTGGTGGAAACGAGGCAGTCTGGTGGCGACTGGTGTGCGGTTGAGGTGCAGTGTTCATATGGGACTCTACTTCCCAAATCTCCTGTAAATACCCATGCAAAGCAATAGAGGAAGGGTAGATCTCAGAAGCTCAAGATTAGAATTTTTTAGATCCTCTTTCTTTCCAAATTTACTTATATTTTTCTACTTTTTTTTTACTTTGAAGAAGAGTTGAAGAAAGGAGAAGTTTTTGTACTGAGTTGGTGACAGATTCAAGAAAAGGTCATTATTTTCTTTCAATCTCTTTGCTATTTTTATTTGTGTTTTCTTTATTCTAGTTTCATCTCTTGTATGCAATTTTTAATATCATGATTAATTTCACCATGAGTATGTGTAATTAATCTCTAATAGCTTGCTAATCTCTCCACCAACTAAAACTTAGATCTATAAAAATAAATTGATTGAGCTCTATGCATTTTAGAAACCCTGGGGTCAGTAAATAATTCTTGAAGATTAGTCATGAATTGAGTTAAACTAGCTTTAAGATAATACTATTTTATAATTATCTTTGGCTTATACTTAGATATTTTGATGGCTTAATGTTAAGTTAAAACTACTTTTCTTATACTATACTTTGAGATTTCCATAAACCAATGCTTAATTTTATCTAGTATATTGTAATCAGGATTTACTTTCTTTCTTACTTTTTTCCTTGGATTTGAAGCAACAATCTAAGGATAATCTTTACAGGTTCAACATGATATTTATTGTTGATAGACTAGTGTTTGGTTGTGGCAGATGATTAGTTGGCTATGCCTGTTCTCTCTATTTAAAACCTTTGCTTACAATCACAGTTCTTTCTATTCCAAGCTAATTGTTAGAGAATTCGTTCCGAAACGCTTCCATTGCATCTTTCCCTGTGGATCGACCCGTCTAGCCCTTGCTACACAGTTACATTGAGAAGAGACTAAGAACTTTCTAACCTTGACTTTTTTTTTATTTTCACTTCAATTTTTCCTTCCAATCAATAGCCTTTGAAGAGGCTGTTTTAGATTCACATGGAACCTTTATATCCTCGCACGCAACGTTAACATGTTTGCGCGAGGCTAACTTAGTCTCTGTTTAGACTGTGATAGGCTCGCGTAGGCTATGATAGGTTGGAACCTTTGTAGTCTCGCAGAGAATCTTATAGTCTCAACAGAAACTTACTTTCAAGAGGTAGCTAGAGGTGCTCTGGTTACACTGACCTTCTTGTGCTTGCGCATGTGGAGGGGACTTATGCTACCCCCAGAGTGAAGTTATTCAAACCTCTCTTAGTCAAAGTGAATGACCAGGGTCTCTGAGTTGACCCAACTCACATTGCGACATTCTCAGTAGTGGAGAAACAATAATTCCTGAATGGAGTCGCCATATTATTTTTCATTAAAAATCAAAAGGAAAACTTACAAAATTTTGAAGAGAAATTACAGGTAATAAAAGAAAAATAACAAGTATCTCTTCTAAGATTCTGAAAAAGTGGTGCCGGTGGAAGACTGATCAGCAGGTGATCACTTTATTCCTTTGATGATGTGATCGATTGAGTCTTAAGGAATGTCTTCTCGCTTGGTTTTGGAGATTCCTTGAGAGAGAAAGATTTTAAGGTACTAACACCCTAAATTTATCCTTGAAGGATTAGAGAAATGATTCTCTGAATTTCTTGAAAGCGAGAGAATTAGCTCAGCTGATGCGTGCACTCTCTTGTCTTTTCTCTCTCTGATCCTCTGCTTCTTGATGCCTACATGCATCTGAAAGGAAGCTATTTATAGGCTCTTAGGGGCGTAACTGCCCCTAGAATTCAGTCAGACTGAAAACAGTTAGTTAGCTTCACGCCTGAGGCTATTTTGAGCTTTACCCTAGGCTATAAAGCCTCATGCGAAGTTAGGGACAGGCCTTGTGTGAGGCTAGATAGGCTCACGCGGGCCTAGAAATGATCATTTGACCTGGCTGTCTTTATTTAATGTGGGATGAAGTGGGCGGGTGTCACCGCCCACTTAAAGTGGCATCAACCCCACTAAAGTAGTGGGGTTAAACCACTGAAGACTTGGTCAATGTTGACCGGGCAAATCCTCCAGCATGGGTGCAAAAAGCTTCAACCGAAGCTGAAATTAGCTTCTCGTGAAGCTAGCACTACTCCTCAGGCGGAGCCACAAGAAAGTTTCAGGCGAAGCTAGAATCAATTTCAGGCGAAGCTGGAATCAGTTTCAGGTGAAGCTATAAGTTAGCTCTCTGTAGAGCTATGAAAAGCTTCAAGCGAAGCTTATAAGAAAAGCTTTAGGCGAAGCTGAAATAAAAGTTTGAACTTGAGTCCGGCAGAAATCATCCGTATCGTGACATACGGATCTCATTATCTGAATGACAGAGTGACCAAATAACACCCACTCTTGATATTATCAATGTTGGGTTGTTTAAGTTGTATCGTGTACAAGGTAATGTGTCATGCCACAAGTTATACAAGTATAGATTAATCATAATAAGGCTAAGTAACATGAAGCCAGTATTAAATTCGACAGTATGAAGTCAACTTATTAATTTATTATTATTCTTAAGACTCGTCTGACCCGTATGTCTAGGTATGTGTCCCAGTGTCCCAGCACGCATATATCTACAAATGAGTAAGATGGGTTTGGTTATTGAAAACTGATTGAGACCAATGAACTATGTTTTAGAGTGGGTCTAATGCATACCCGGGACAACGACCTAAGAGATCTGGCATTAAGCCAGAACTATCGCTAGGCAAATAGAAATTATATTACATCCGACAAGAATAAATTGTACAATGTGACCATCTTAAACATGCAACTATATCGGTATCCATCAGTTTCTCCAATCCCGATGTAAGTTGTCTATTTATTATTTTATTATTTTATATCCGTGATGATTGGTTTATGGGGATTAACATGTCGTACAATAACAAGAGAAACAAGTTTGATACAGGAGTGTAGGAGCACATGGTCTCTGGTTGTATAATATGATAACAGGTGTCAAATCCTCATAAAGGTGATAATCATGAATCAGGTAATTAACCGATCAGATGTCATGGTACCGGATGAAGTACAACAGTACAAGTAAATGCAGGATCACAACATCATGTCCAACATAATATAGGAAAATAGAACTTGTAGATATTTCAAACTCTTCACAACCATCATAATAATAATAATTAATTATACTATTAAATATCCAGGCGGGTTAGTTAAGCTGGAGCGAAGCTTGACCGCGTCAGTATAACACTCGATACACAGTGGAGCTTGGCTCCTGACAAAGCTAGCGGGCAGCTCTAGTCGTTAACGTGCTTGGCGAGGCTAACGCACGTGGCGAAGCAAGCGTATGAACGCCTTGTTAACACACAAGGCGAAGCCACTCTCATGGTGAAGCTAGACGTACACAGTGAAGCGAGCGTACGAATGCTTTGCTAACGCATATGATGAAGCCACTCTCGCATCGAAGCTAAACGCACTCAATGAAGCAAGTATATGAACACCTTGCTATTGCATGTGGCAAAGTTATGCTCGGATGAATTTTAGCAGTAAAGCGCTTAAGCGCTAAGCTTGCCTACCCGACGGACCTAGAAAACCCGAAGGTTAATCCTGAAGGCTGAAGTAGAGCTCGAAGGTTGAAGAAAAGCTCGGAGGCTAAGCCTGAAGTCTAAACAAGTGAAAGCACGCGCCCATACAAATACATGCATTCGTCCACACAATTACAAGCACTCGCTTAACACAATTACAAATATTCGCCTACACAAATACAACATACGCCCATATAAATACTAACATCCTCCTACACAAGTACAAGCACTTACCTACATAAATACAACTATCAGCTGCACAATTACAGTAATTGCTACGCAATACAACATTCGTCTTCAAAATTGCAAGCCCTCACAACACAAATAACAGACACCTGCCTAAAGTGAGGAAAGGTACATGCAATTACAAATAACCAGTACTCACCTAGTGGATGCCCGGGACGCGACGGTCGACGGTGGAGCTCTGATAGAGCTAATGCATAAGCACGCGAAGGAGAGTAAAAACGAGTGAGGGAAGAGAAAAGAATAGAGGATAGAGAAAGAGAGAGTGAAAGAGAAAGAAAGTGAGAGAAAAGAGGATAGAGAGAGTCAAAATGAAAAAGAGCGAGAGAATCGGAGAAAGAGAGAGGAAATAGATAGTGAACAAGAGAGAGAAGAGAGCGTAAGAGAGAGTGAGAGAGAACCAAAGAGTAAGACCGAGAGAAAGAATGGGAGAGTTAGAGAGAGAGGAGATGAACGGAGGGAGAAAGAGGGAAATGGAGAAAGAGAGAGATGGAGGAGAGAGAGAGGAATACCCAGGGAGGGGCTGGTGGCCTTGGGTGTGACGCTCTTGGTGGCGCGGCCTGACCGAGGCTGGCCGGGTAGCCGACCATAGAGGAGGAGGGCAGCGTTGAGCTGGTGGAGGTGGTGATTGAGAGAGGAGAGAGAGAGAGAGAGAGAGAGAGAGATGGTCGAGTAGGGTGGTGGTGATAGTGGAGGAGATGATGACGGTGTTGGTGGCGGTTGATGGCGGAAGAGGAGAAGGAGAAGAGGGTAGTGGTGATGAGGGTGGAGATGGTGATGTTGGCTTGGTAGGTTTAGGGGAGAGAGGAAGAGGTGAGAGAATGAGAGGGTAGGAGAGAGAGCGAATGTGAGAGAGAGAGAGAGAGAGAGAGAGAGAAGATGGGAGAGAAGATGGGCGAGGGGGAGGTCGGTTATGATAGAAAAAGTGAGAAGAAAGAGAGGGAGAGAAAGAAGAAAAGAGAAGGTAAGAGAAGACAAGAGAGAGAGAAGAAGATAAGAGAAGGTTGTGAAAGAGTGGAGAAGGAAAAAAGAAAAAGAAAAGGAAAAGGAAAAAGGAAAAGAAAAGAAAAGAGAGTAGAAGGGAAACAAAATGAAAAGAAAAGGAGGGAAAAGGAAAAGAAAAGAAAAAGGAGGGAAAAGTATTGGGTTGGACTCGGGGTTCGGGTAGGCTCAGGATCCATAGAATGCAGGCCGGATACTAAATAATAATATAAATAAATAAATAATAATATAAATAAATACAGAAAATACAATAATAGGAGGGGAAAATTGGGACACGTATCTGGATACGTATTTCAGGATCAGGATGTTACAAATATATGTTAATGGGAAGAGAATAAGCTCAATATATTCAATCAGTGTAAAGATTCCAATGACAACTCATAAGATGCATTTACTCCATGATTATTTCCCTGAATTGTTAGGATTAGAATGACAACTATCTGTTGCATTTTAATTCTATAGACACCCAACTAGCATCGGATCCTCAAACACATACCAAAACGCATGAGATGGAAAGTAACAAAACAACGTGAAATGCATGTGGGAGCCAAACTTCACATTCCCTACAGCTCAATGTAAATATAATTGCTATGTAACATAGAGTGAATGTTTCTCATTCACATGCAAGCATAGAACAAACTCCCATCTTTCTCTCAAGAAGAGGAGAAATATAAGCAACCATGTCATACAACTCATCATGTCTTTATCTGCTGTTTCTCTTCTTTCTCCCATCCAAGCAAAGTCCAAGGTCATGCTCAAAAACTGATGCTTTACTTCTCTAATATAAGGGAGGGTGAATAAGAGCAGCCATGACTTCTTGCAGCATGTACGAGAGTGGCATCGTTGTAATGCATCTGAGTTAGAGAGATGCTCCTGCTCTTCACAGCATGACCCAGCTGCAGTTCATAATAAATACCAGTCAAAACCAAACCCCAAGTTAGTATCACTCATAACATTCATAACTAATCATGCATGATACCAACTCAACGTTGTGAATGAATTGGTTATGAAGCCATTGAGGTATGAGACCTACTCACCAAATTTGACCAAATACCACATAGTTGATGGTTCTTCTTGAAATGGCAGACTGAATCATATTCTCAAGTTCTTGATGAAATGTCTGAATCTGAAGGTAAAAATGTCATGTTTGCTTGACCCCGTGGTTGTGTATCACCAAAATTGTTGGAATTGAAAAGGCAGCAAGTATGGATCAAATAATTGAACAAGTTCAAAAATCACACAATATTTTTACAGAAATATCACACTACATAATAACATCGACAATCACAACTATAATAATCACCGACATAACAAATTTTAAATTTCTAAGTAGATCTTCCACACAACTTTGAATTTATCAAGTTTTTTTCGAAGCATTATTAATTTCTCTCTATCCTTTCTACTCTCATGGAGAGGCTATCTTTCATCTCTTTTGTCACGTTCACGCCTTCATCTTCTGAAAACCACTGAAGAAGTCATATCCAAAATTCTCTTTTGAAATGAAGTTTGCACAACCATAAAATCTTCTATCTCTGTTGTTTCTCTTGTGACAACTAAAATATTTATCTTCTAAATCACAGCAACACCTGGGATGATTGATGCTCACTGATGCAGAGCTCATTTTGAACCTACGGAAGAATCAACAAACTAAAAAGTTGAAAACATACACATATTCTACAAGAAATACTTACTAAAAATTTCAAGTCCTTTACAAATTCATCTGAAAACCACACAACATTTTTCGTACAAGTTCTGTGTCCGAAGACATAAGAAACATGTTACCATCTTTTTGTATGTTTATACATTTAAACCCAAATCTTGATTCATTAGCGTTATCATCTTTTTACATGTTTATATGTCTAAACCCAAATCTTGATTCATCAGTATTATCATCTTTTGCATTTTCTTCCAATAAATAAAATTATTCCACAGTTTTACATGTTGAGTTTCACATTTCATCAAATGGTTCTCAAATAATTATCATAACAGAAATATCTCAACATTTTCTCTAACAAGATTTAAAATCACATCAACATCATACTCCATTTGCGCCAAAACCTCAAGCAAAATCCAAGCATTTATCTCACTTGAATTTTGACAGACAAAAGTTCTTGCAGCTCGCCAAAACCTCAAGCACACAACTTTGAATTTTGTCAAGTTTTTTTTTGGAGAAATGATGCATTAATCTCAAAGCATTTATCCAAACATGTTTTTTTCTCAATTTTTTTGCAACATCAATCAACATACTCAATATCATATCTTTTCTTCTGGAAATATCATTGTGGCAGACAAAATTTTCTATTCAAATGGCATTTACAATTCCCATTTTAGATAACCCAAGAAAAAACACAAAAAAAAACATATATAGATAGAAATTGAGGGAAAAGGAGTGATCTTTGAGAGATCGAGGAGGGCACTCTCTCTGAGATCACGATCGCGTGATGGCGATGGCGACAGGAGACGGGCGGGAAGGCGACGGGCTGGTGGGGATTATTTTGAGGATTTCGATAGAGAGCTCTTGGGATTTTTGTTGGGGGCAGCGGCGAGGGGCTGGGGATGATGTTGTGAAAACCATACAATAAGAAG
>JAVJIF010026693.1:0-68917 GCA_038442645.1 Agave tequilana
GAATTTTAATTTAAATTGGAGAGACAGAGACAAGGTACCGCAACCAAGCCAAATGCATACTGTGATGGTATGAAAATCATAACAAAAATACTGCGTAGACCATGGCTATGCCTTCTATTCATTGTAAGATTTTAAATAGCATAAACTATTTTTTGAAATATGGAGTAGAAAAACACAAACCTGTGCAAACTCAAAGATTTTAGTAATCAAACTAGACACAATTAAACATGTGTGTACACATTTAAAACAAGATTAAAAAATGGAAAAAAATCGATGCGTAAAAGTCCGGATTTTACGCCTTAAAGTGTGATCGACTAGTAGGGACTTGTTGGAGTATAAAAGTATTATCCTCAACTTTCTCTACAACTTTAAAGTTTTAGTGTAATAACAAAGATTTAAAAAAAAAAAATGCCATGATTTTGCAATGTGTATCAACTAATGTTTATCGTCCTAAGCAAGAAAAGATTGTCCAAAATGATCAATCACACAATGAAATTACTAATTAATACTATCATTTATCTCAAAATGAAGATATTATTGGGAAATTACACGGGCCTCTACAAAGGAAGGTGATAGGCCTTTAAGGGAGGCTAAGAACCAATCTGACCCAAAAAAATAAGCTAATAAGGAGTGACCTCAAATAAATTTAACTCCATCATATTTCTATTTGCTTTCCAATGTGGGATACGATCTCCATTGTTCGTGGAAAATTAGACCTTGATCTACTTTCTTATGTTGAACTTCGTATTGAAATCACACCTAGAAGGGGGGTGAATAGGTGTAATGCTAATCAATGCACAATTTAAAAATGAGATGATCCAGCGATCACTCAAAGTAAGATAAGAAGCCGGATACCCCGTGAAGGGCTCTGAACTCCTTTCTCGTGATTTCTCTAAATAAGAGTTTGAGGTGCGCAATGCAATCTTGTTGTGAGAGTATAGATCGACAATATAAGAATGAATGAATACAAAGTAAGAGACACAAGTAAACCAATCGCAGACACAGAGATTTGTTTCGAAGTTCGAGCACCCAGCTCTACGTCCCCGCCTTCACCCAGAAAGATTTTCGATCCACTAGAATTTTCACAAATGATTATAATCACTAGGGAGTACCCAACTCCTCAATCACCGTTCTCTAGTGTAGAGGTAGTGTAGTCACAAGTACAATAATCACTCGGTGATCAAAACCACAAACTCTCTTTTGAAAAACTTTTTTTTATAAAACCCTAGAGAATAATATGTATTGAAGCTCAAGGTTTGTAAGTGAAAATAAAATAAAGTAGAAGAGAGATTTGATTCAAAAACTTCAGAAATAAATCAGAGATTAGAGCACAAAAATTGAGGGTAAAACTTCTTTCAAGAATACTCAAACTGTTGGCCCAGAGGCTCTTCACTCTAGTTTTATTGATGATTAATTCATGTAGTTATAGTTTACTAATAATCTTGTAATATTTAGT
The DNA here is from genome assembly GCA_038442645.1 of Agave tequilana. Lineage (NCBI taxonomy): Eukaryota > Viridiplantae > Streptophyta > Magnoliopsida > Asparagales > Asparagaceae > Agave > Agave tequilana. The sequence goes on from JAVJIF010026693.1 coordinate 1,457, forward strand.
TTCAGATATTTGATTAAGATATTAGTAGGTGATTAGCTTCAACAAAGGTATTTTAGAGCTTTTACATGTTGATTCAAGAGCTCAAGCGTCAAGATCGCATCTAGTACGCGGTTGGAGTCAAGTTCGTTGGATCGTATTTGGATCGACTCTCTTGGAGAAGAAGTTCTATAAGAAGACCTCGGTATTGTGTTTAGTTTAGTATGTTTAGACCGTTGTAAAGATTAAATAGTGTTGATATGCTCAAGTTTACATACACACACAAGTTTAAAATTTATTTGGTTTTTGGTTTTCGGTTTAACCGATATTGGATTTCATGTCAAAAACATAAATATAAATCTTTATATGTATATTGGATTCTATCCATATATAATATGCTTCAAAGTTGTTTCAATATCATGTTTTTGTATTTACATGTGTTTTGAAAAAATCGGATTTCCATTTTAAAGTTTGATTTTTGAAAAATATCGATTTCGGTTTAGAGCCTAATTTCAATATCACAAAAATAGTTCAAATAGTTTATAATATGTGTTGAATTTTAGTCACACATATTTGTATTTCAATGATCTTATAAGAACTTATTTTTTGTGGAATTTATGTGATTTTATGAGATTTAATTGGAGGTAAAAAGACAAAGTTTTCAATCTTAAAAACCTAGCCTGTTTGCTCTGGCGGTCGACCGGACGGTCGATCGGACCAAGAGCCGGTCGACCGATGTGCACGAAGACGTGCACATGGCCAGCCATATCGGCCGGTCGACCGCACGGTCGACCAACTGAGAGCACCCCACTCTCGGGTGGGGGCCGATCGACTGAGTGGTCGACCGTTGGCTAGGCACGGTCGACCGGGCGGTCGACCGTAAGCACAATGGTCAGAAAATTGACCGTTGGCTGGTCGACCGGAAGGGCAGAAATACCCTTTGCTGCTGCCAACGGGCAGATTCATTTTTGGGCTATAAATACCACTTCTTTGGGCTGTTTTAGCCAAGATTTTTAAGAGCAAAAATTCCTATTCTTCAAGTATTTTTCAGCAAAGATTTTTGGAGTTAAAAGTTTTATTTATATTTGTTTTTAAGTGTGTTAGAATTTCAAAGAAAATAGAGTTTTTGGAATTGATTTTTGATCTAAATTTCAATATCTATTTGCAGATTTTCCCAAGTGATTTTCTTTGTTCAAAACACTTTATTTTCTCACACTTGAGCTATCATCTATCCTATCTATTAGGATCTATTTTGTGGAAAAATTGGCTTGTGGTTGTTGATACCACCAAGAGTTGTAAACCTTCCATACTTTGTGATATCCCTCTAGTGAGAGGTGATTGTGTTGATATCCCTCTAGTGAGAGGTGATTGTGGAGATTGTGTTGTTATCCCTCTTAGTGAAGAGGTGATTGTTGGAGTTGTGGCTTTGTGCCTTATCCCTCTTGTGTGAGGTTGATAGTTGTTTGGCTAAGTGCCTATCCCTTTAAGTGTAGAGGTGATTTGTGTTGTGCCTTGCCTCTTGTGTAGAGGTTGTATTGTTGGAGAGAGGAGTTGTGTACTCCCGATTTGTATTACCCAAATTCTCAGTGGAGGTTCCATGTGTGGGAAGTCTTGTGTGGACGCTATAGTGAAAAACCTTCTGTGTGAAGGCGAGGACGTAGAGCAGAGACTCGAATCTCGAAACATATCTTGGTGTTTGTATTGTCCACTATCTCTAAACTCTCTCTTTCATTGTGCATTGCATCATATTGTTCATATCATATATATGCTTGGGTTTGATTGTGTGCCACACTTGTGTTAAACCAAGAGAGCTTTACATAGCACCTTAACTCTTATTTAGAGAAATTTAGAGGAGATAGTCCAAAGCCCTTCACCGGAAATTCGGCTACACTCTCTGATTACACTAAGGGCCTGTTTGGTTGTCGTAACTGGCCGTAATTCGTAGCTCGTAATTAGTAAAGTCTTTTACAGTTGTAAATGAGTTACATGCATGTAAGCTTTATGGTGTTTGGTTGGTAATATAAAGTTGTAAGTGAAAAAGTGTATTGTGTTTTACGATGTTTGGTTGTCGTAATGTCTAAGTCGTAAGTGAAAAAGTTGACCACAAAATTAACTATTTGGTGATTTAAATTTTAATATTGCAAATAAATATTAAAAATGCTAAATATTAAAAATTTTTAATATTAACATAAAAAAATAATACAAATTTGCATGACCACAAAATTAACTGTAACTGGACTGTAAGTGAGTGGTAATTGGGTTGCAAGTGAGTGGTAATTGGTTGTGTAAGTCTTTTACGAATTACGGTCCAAACAAACGCCGTAGTTGTAACTGGATTGTAAGTCATTTACGAATTACGAACTTTTACGCGAAACAAACGCCCCTAAGTGCGTAGTATGGTATGTGTCTATTACAAGTGGCAATTGGTATTCCCTGACATAATTAAATAACAAAACTGAATTTTACATTGACATTATAAACTGAACTTGATATATATATATATATATGAGAAAAAATGTATATCAGCCGACGGTTGAGAGACCCTCTCAGCCTGCGGTGTCGTGGCACATTATTAGCCACACTAGAAAGGACGGCCCGCTTACCAAAATAGTTGAAATTACTAAATAGCCATGCTGTAAAAGACAGTAGATTTGTATAGTTTATTATAATTTTATATTTTCTGACGTTACTCAATTTTGTCACAATTTTCTTTTATAACTGCGGCCAAACTGCAAACATTTTTTTATCAAATCATGAAACTAATTTGAATCCTTCTTTATTATTTTTTTTGTTATCTGATTTGAAATTTAAGGATTTTTAATATAGTCGCAGTTTATTTTTTTTTTCGCATGTAATGTATAAATTATTATTTTTTTTACATATTGAATTCGGACAAGGACTGCGACTATGATCGCAGTGCTTAACGAGAGCAAGTCGTGGTACTGCGACTATGGTCGCAGTACTCACGACAGCATTTTTTTTGGGTGAGTTTTTTTGCTAAGTTATATGTAATAACGGTGTCTAAGGACTAATACGATAGTCGCAGTTTATGTATGGTTTTATATGTTTGATCTTCACTATAACTTATTGCATGCGAAGTAGTACTGCGACTATGGTCACAGTGTTTAAGAACAACAGTGATAATCGTAGGACTGCGACTATGGTCGCAGTGTTTATGGAAAATTATTTGGTTTTATTCCTTACTTGAAGGATTTCGTACTAGTTAACAAAACTTTCTATTATAACTAGTTATGATATTCTTCATTTTGGTAGAGTTTTTCAAACTAAGCTTATTTTCAAATCTATTTTTGAAAACCCCTACCTTCCACGGGAGGTTGGATGTGAGTCCATACCTTGTATGTTTATATTGAAAATCATTTTAAACTTGTGCATGAGATGGGTGGATTAGTTATATGAGTTATACCATGCCTTTATTATGTCAATTGGTATCATTGAACTCTTTCAATTGGTATCAATTTGATTCTTTTGTATACTCATATGTGTTTGTGTATGTATATTTTCAATTGGTATCATCTATTGGTGATTGGTACTCATTCTATTTCATACACATATACTTGTTTTATTTGTGCTTAAGATACAAATTTTTCACACAAATTTTGTTTATGCTAGAATTTGAGCTTCAACTTCATTTCAATTGATTTAGTTTTCAATTGGTATCTTATTACAAGCCTACGCATAGCTTTTGTTGGTATTTCATAATGGGGAGAAAATTCAATTTTCATATTTCAATTGGTATTTAGTTTTCCACTCCCTTGCCTTATGATAAAAAAAAAGGTCATTTCAATTGTTCATATGACTTAAAAAGAAAATACTATCTTTTGATATCAAGATGTTTTGTGTTTAAAATTGATATCTAAAAAAATGTTGTTTAAAGAAAAATACAAAAGTTTTGATTTATGTTGACTATATGCAAGGAGAGCTTAACATCTCTTCCACATATAAATTCATGATGAGTGTATCTTGTATTGAAGAGCTTAACATCTCTTCTTTATGTGGTACACGTGTATAGGGGAGCTTCACACATCTCCTCTTATGCATTACATAATGTGTGTTATGTGAATTAGGGCTTAACATCCCTCCTTCATGTAATGCTTATGTGTAGGGAAGCTAACTTAACGTCTTTCTCTTCATGAATGTATATAGCATATAACATATATTGATCTTTGTTTATTTTCAATTGATATCAAGATGCTTCATTGACATATTTATCTATTGATATCATGTTGTTTATAGTCACCCCTTATTGACCTTGTTTTTGTTTTAGACAAAAGGGGGAGAAACATTGTTTTATTGTTTTGATTGACAAAAGGGGGAGAAAGATTTTTACCCCTCATTATTGTTTTGATTGTTTACCCCTTTGTTGATGAGTGACAAAAAGGGGAGAATAATTTGAGTTTTATATATGCATACTTATGTTTTTGCATATATTAAGTTTTATTGGTATGTAGAGCATCTAGTGTTTTGTTAATGTTTTATTAATTTAATGGTATCTAGAGCTTCTAGAATATGTTTTATGCATGTTGATGCATACATGTTTATGTACATTCATTGCATATTTATTGTTTATTGTTTTATGCATGAGTTAAGGGGGAGCTTCTTTGAAGCTTAACTTAATCCATGCATATATAACTCCATGAGTTTTGTCATCATCAAAAAGGGGGAGATTGTTGGCCCAAAGGCCTTCCACCCTAGTTTTGATGATGATTAACTCATGTAGTTATGTTTACTAATAATCTTGTGTTGTTTAAGTTTCAGATCTTTAACCAAGATATTAGTTGGTGATTAGCTTCAACAAGGTGTTTAGAAGCTTTTCATAGTGATTCCAGGGCCAAAACTTCAAGATCACACATTGCCTAGCCCATGGATGGAGTTTTGGAGCAAGTCAACTTGAAGATGAAGATCATCAAGAAGACTTAGGTATTCATAGTTTAGAAAGTGTGTTTAGATCCATTTGTAAAGCTTAGTATAGTTGATATGCTCAAGTGCACAAACACACACGTTTTTATGTTTTGTTTTGTTTTCATGAATAGTAAATCAAAATAAGTTTACTTTATTTCTATGTATATTAGATGTATTCTAGATATACATACATGGTTTAACTTACTAGACAAACTTATTTTGACTATCCTATTCATGTATTGAAAAATCAAGTTTGATAAAAAATACAAGTTTTGTTTTTGATAAAATTGCAAGACTCAAAAATGAATTGATATGATTGATATTGTCTTGAATTTTTTATCACAAGTTTGTGTTTTGATATAAAATGTTAAAACAAGTTTTGTGGATTTTTAGAAGACTTAAAAGATTTTTCAAAATATTTTTTAAACTGTTTTTCTGACCCAGTTTTCTGTTCCAGGCTTCAACCAGTCGACTAAGTCAACTGACCAAGTCGACTAGGCTGAAGTCGGTCGACCGGCCGGTCGACCGACGTGCACAATCTGTGCACGTTTGGCAGCTTTTGGACCGTCGATCCGGACGGTCGACCGGTCTGAGAGCAGTGCTCTCTGTTTGTTTGGGTCGACCGTGGCCGGTCGACCGTGGTTGCCCAACGGTCACATTTCTGACCGTTGGCGGTCGACCGGGCCGGTCGACCGTCAGCCTGTCAGGCTGCCACATCAGCCTAACGGCTAGTTTTCTGATGGAGGTATAAATACCCCATCTCTTGGGCTGTTTTGACAAGACTTTTGACAAGAAATTTTCAGAGTGTGTTTAGTGTTTAAACAAGTTTTCAAAAGAGTTTTTGAACCAAAAAGATTTCATCTTTCTTGTTTTGGGTTTTTGAAAAATCAAAGAAAATAGGAATTGGGATATTTGTATTGGTTTTCATTCTCTATCTTTTACAAGAATTTTCCCAGGTATTTTCTTTGTTGCTTGTTTCCAAAAACACCTTGTTTCTACACTTGAGCTATCATACTATCCTAATCTATTAGGATCCTTGTTTTGTGGAAAAGAGAGAAAAAGAGAAGTGTTGAGGTTAAGCCTCTAAATTGTAAACCCTCCTTGCTTTTGTTGTATCCCTCTTTGGTAGAGGTTGATCGGAGTGGTATTGAGTATGGATCCCTCTTCGGTAGAGGTGATTGTGTTGGTTGTATCGGCTACGGGCCTACCCCTCGTTGTGAGGTGGTTGTTTGAGAGAGGAGTTTGATACTCCTAGAGTTGTAACAAATCCTCTTCGGTAGAGGTTCCCTCGGTGGGAGATAGTGGATTGGAAATCCTACACGGTGGTGTAGGCGGGGATGTAGAGCTAGGGGCTCGAACCTCGAAACATATTCTTGTGTTTGCGTTTGATCCAATATCTCTCAACTCTCTCTCTCTCTCTCATTTATTTGTGCAAAGCATCATACTTCATTCATATCATATTTGCTTGTGTTGAGCATAATTCATATTGTCATATCATATCTATTTGCTTGTGTTGTGCCTTGCATAATTTCACATTGCTATATCTTGTATATGCTTGGTTGTTTGTGTGTGCCTCACTTGTACTTAATCAACAAGAGCTTCATATAGCACCTTAACCCATTCAAGGGAATCAAGAGGAGTTAGTCCAGAGCCCTTCACGGGAAATTCGGCTACACTTTTGATTGTACCAAGTGTGTTGCAAAATTTGCATTAGCTTCCACATTTAGCGCACTTAGTTTTGCATTTAGTTCTAGATTAGCACTTACACCTATTCACCCCCCCTCTAAGTGTTTTTCAATTGGTATCAGAGCTAGTGCTCCTGATATTAGGCTTAACATCCTAGGAGTGAGATCCATTTGCTTGCTAATCTATTGTTTGCATTTGTTTGTTTGCACACTCATATAGTTTGCCATGGACTTCATGACTCCACCTAGCTTTGACCCTTCCAACATTGTTGTTTGGAGTATAGGATATCCACGTACCTAAAGACCCTAGGTTTGCATGTCTTTCTTGCGGCCACCAAGAAATGCTATCTTGGAGATCGCAATCATATAGGGGCCAATGCACAAGCCCTAGAGGCCATTAGAAGCACATTACCTAAAGATTATCTTTTGTGTGTTTCTAACTTTGATTCCGCTTTTGTAGTGTGGAACTAATTGACAACAACCACCACCTCCGAGCTTCTATTACCAAATCAACCGAGGAATCTAGTGGAGAGTCCGACTCAATGCTTAATGGTCCAAGGGAATGACTCCCTTGAGGTACAATCGGAAACCCACTTAGATAGTGATGATTGTGCTAGTTCTTTAGTAAGAGAATATTGATCCCCATGCTTGATGAAGAACTATCAATTGTTTGTGAAAAGTTAATAGAAAAATATAAATTTTGAAAAAGAAAAGTCTAGGCATTAACAATGAAAATAAAAAATGGATGGCTAGACTTGATGTTGTTTTGCAGAGAAGGATGAGATTGCTAATGAAAGGGACTCATTAAAATCTCAACTTAATCTTGCTTTAGATGAAAATAAAATTTTGGAAAATAAAAATGATTGTGAAGATGTTTTGAAGAAAAATGATTCTTTAACTTCAAAACTTGATTTTGTTTTAAAGAGAATGTTGCTTTAAAAACAAAATTATTTCTATTTCAAATGATTTAGATGTTTGTTTAAAGAAAAACATTATTTTGCAAAATAAGATGGATGCACATGTTTGTCATGCTAGTGTAGCTTCTTCATCTAGTCTACCTAATGCATGTACCTCTTCTTCTAAGATTAATGATGATATTTGTATGTTAAAGAAGAGAGTAGATTGTTTGGGCTCCACTATGAGCCAATGTGCCATGAACCACTCACGTTTGGAAACTTTGGTTCGAAAGAAACAAGTTCCATCCTTTATGCATGCACACCCTCCACGGCATACACATGCTCCACACGGACACACCCATCACAAGTATGCTCATGTGTACACTTGTACACATTGTGGACGTATGGGCCACCTTGCTAAATTTTGCTATGATAGATTACATACTCCTAATTTAGCAAAGAATTTTGTTTGGGTTAGAAATGAGACTAACCCCCATGGACCCAAAAGAGTATGGGTACCAAAGACCACCCCTCCTTTGTTTAATGTAGGTGTGGGCTCTCACATGACATGAGAGTGATGACACCTTGGAGTGGATGCGTTCCGTACTTAAAGGAAATCAATTGGATGCATCACTTTAAAGGGAAATTTGGTGGAGAGGACCACCATGTTTTGGAGACAAGGAGAGTTGCTTCTTCGGTTTTGGTAACAATCCTTTACTCCCATTTATTGTTTACATGCTTTCCATGTTTATCTTTCATAGCATGTTTCATTGTTTAGTGATTAGTATGAAAATGCCATGCTTATTAGACTTGTGATATACATGTTTAGTTATTTTGAGACACCCATGTTTAATATGGATAAATTCATTTATGTTCTCTCTATTTGGTTGCTATTGCGTATATCATAGTTCTAATAACATGTGGATATTCATAATAATCATGTTTTAGCTTTATCATGATGATTTTTATATTGTGTTTTGATGCTTCATGTTAAGATTACTTGTTTAGATGTTAGTTTTCATTAAGACTAGGACTTATACTTGTACATATAGTGGGCCACAAATAAATCTATATATGTTGGGCTTGATTGCTTATTTGAACCCATTAAATGTGATAGTATAGTCTAGTTTTGATGATTCATATATTTCAAACTTGTATTCCATTTTTGAATTTGTTTTATGAGTTTTCACTTCATGTATATGTTTGTATTGCCAAACTTTAAGATATACATGTATATCCCTTGAGTCATTTGCCTTTCATGCAAATCTATATATGGACTCAATTGTGTTTAGGGATATGTATGTATACTTATTGTGTTGACAATTCATACATATACCATGAAATAAAATTTGTTTTGGAGGAAGATTTAGTTTTTCTTGATTTTGTGTTTAATTGTTTAACTTCATGTATATGTCTATCTTGTCCAAACTATTAGATATACATGTTTATCCTCTTGAGCCACTGCCTTTATGCATATATATTTGTGGACTCTTTGTGTTTGAATATGTATGTATATTTAATTTGTACATGACATACATATGCCATTGAAGATTAAATAAGTTTTGATGATTTTCATGTTTTCATGTTTAAAGGAATATTGAGCTTTATTGACATTTTCATGATACCATGTTCCACATAAACTAGTGCACTCACCTCTTTTGAAAATTTTATGGACTTATGGATATTAGAGTGTTTTAAGTGCTATGTGATTTACATGTGTTTTATGAAAAATTATTTTGGTTTTATTCCTTACTTGAAGGATTTCGTACTAGTTAACAAAACTTTCTATTTATAACTAGTTACGGTATTCTTCATTTTGGTAGAGTTTTTCAAACTAAGCTTATTTTCAAATCTATTTTTGAAAACCCCTACCATCCACGGGAGTTGGATGTGAGTCCATGCCTTATATGTTTATATTGAAAATCATTTTAAACTTGTGCATGAGATGGGTGGATTAGTTATATGAGTTATACCATGCCTTTATTATGTCAATTGGTATCATTGAACTCTTTCAATTGGTATCAATTTGATTCTTTTGTATACTCATATGTTTTGTGTATGTATATTTTCAATTGGTATCATCTATTGGTGATTGGTACTCATTCTATTTCATACACATATACTTGTTTATTTGTGCTTAAGATACAAATTTTCACACAAATTTTGTTTATGCTAGAGCTTGAGCTTCAACTTCATTCAATTGATTTAGTTTTCAATTGGTATCTTATTACAAGCCTACGCATAGCTTTTGTTGGTTTTTCATAAAGGGGGAGAAAATTCGATTTTCATATTTCAATTGGTATTTAGTTTTCCACTCCCTTGCCTTATGATAAAAAAAAAGGTCATTTCAATTGTTCATATGACTTAAAAAGAAAAATACTATCTTTGATATCAAGATGTTTTGTGTTTTAAATTGATATCTAAAAAAATGTTGTTTAAAGAAAAATACAAAAGTTTTGATTTATGTTGACTATATGCAAGGAGAGCTTAACATCTCTTCCACATATAAATTCATGATGAGTGTATCTTGTATTGAAGAGCTTAACATCTCTTCTTTATGTGGTATACGTGTATAGGGGGAGCTTCACATCTCCTCTTATGCATTACATAATGTGTGTTATGTGAATTAGGGCTTAACATCCCTCCTTCATGTAATGCTTATGTGTAGGGAAGCTAACTTAACGTCTTTCTCTCATGAATGTATATAGCATATAACATATATTGATCTTTGTTTATTTTCAATTGATATCAAGATGCTTCATTGACATATTTATCTATTGATATCATGTTGTTTATAGTCACCCCTTATTGACCTTATTTTTGTTTAGACAAAAGGGGGAGAACATTGTTTTATTGTTTTGATTGACAAAAGGGGAAAAAGATTTTTACCCCTCATTTATTGTTTTGATTGTTTACCCCTTTGTTGATGAGTGACAAAAAGGGGGAGAATAATTTGAGTTTTTATATGCATACTTATGTTTTTTGCATATATTAAGTTTTATTGGTATGTAGAGCATCTAGTGTTTTGTTAATGTTTTATTAATTTAATTGTATCTAGAGCTTCTAGAATATGTTTTATGCATGTTGATGCATACATGTTTATGTACATTCATTGCATATTTATTGTTTATTGTTTATGCATGAGTTAAGGGGAGCTTCTTTGAAGCTAACTTTAATCCATGCATTATAACTCTATGAGTTTTGTCATCACAAAAAGGGGGAGATTGTTGGCCCAAAGACCTTCCACCCTAGTTTTGATGATGATTAACTCATGTAGTTATGTTTACTAATAATCTTATGTTGTTAAGTTTCAGATCTTTAACCAAGATATTAGTTGGTGATTAGCTTCAACAAGGTGTTTAGAAGCTTTTCATAGTGATTCCAGGGCCAAAGCTTCAAGATCACACATTGTCTAGCCCATGGATGGAGTTTTGGAGCAAGTCAACTTGAAGATGAAGATCATCAAGAAGACTTAGGTATCCATAGTGTTGGCCCAAAGGTCTATCACCCTAGTTTTGATGATGATCAACTCATGAAGTTATATTTACTAATGATCTTGTGTTTAATTAGTGACAGATTCATTATCAAGATCTTAGTAGGTGCATAGCTCAACAAAAGACAAAATATCAAGATTTGGAGCTAGCACGGTGTGATCCAAGGAGCTTTTGGATCAAGCTTGGACCAAGTCAAGAAGATGAGAAGCCTTCAAGTGAAGACTTCAAGAAGATGAAGACTTGTGTCTAGGTATAAGATTTTGGTTTTGTTTTAGATAAAATGTAAAGGATAGATAGTTGGTGGATTGCTCAAGTACATATACACACACACTCTTGATTTAGAATTGCTTTCATAAAAGATTTTTTGGTGTAGAAAAGATTTTTTTTGGAAAAATACTTATTTGGATTTTGGTATTTTCTTATATTCATATCTTTAAACCAAAACTTATTTAGAGCTTTATGACAAAAACATAGATATTTCATCTTGATTGTGTAGTGGATCATATCCATACACACTATGCCTTAAAAGTATATCTTATTTTTGTATTTGATGAAGATTTTGAAAAACAAAGTTTAGAAAACATGTTTTGAAAATACAGTTTTTATCATGGGCCAAATATTTCCAAGTTACAAAAATTGTCCAATCTTTTATAATATGCCTTGATTTTGTGCAAGTATGTTTGTATATCAAAGTATATTGGTAAAACTATTTTTGTAGATTTTTTTAGTATTTTATGGGATTTTATATGAGCCAAAAAGACAAACTTTTTGATCCCAGAAAACTGTTTCAGGCTTCGTATAAGTCGACTAGTGACCCTTAATAGTCGACTAATACAGGAGTCGGTCGACCGGGCCGGTCGACCGACGTGCACAAATGTGCACGCCTGTGTGTACTGGTGGACGGTCGATCGTGCCGGTCGACCGCTCCAGAGAGCAGTGCTCTCTGGAAAGTTCGGTCGACCGCACCGGTCGACCGTGGCTCCAACGGTCAGAAATCCGACCGTTGGCGGTCGACCGGGCCGGTCGACCGGCAGTACTGACAGATCCCAACGGCTATATTTTTCTGGCCTATAAATTGGGGGGTCTTGTCATTGTTTTGCCACAAGATTTTAGGAGAGCCTTGAGCTAGTTTTTCCCAGTCTTTTAAAAGAGTTTTCTCCACAAATTTGAGAGCTAATTCTTCCAATCAAAAGGGAAGTTTATCAAGAGTGTTTAAAAGAAAGTCTTTGAGTTTTCCTCCACCTTTCACATCCTTGCTTTTTCTCACACCACACTTGAGCAACCATTGATTATTCATCCTATAGGTGTGTTGTAGTGAGAGTACTTTAGGTGATCAAAGTGTTGTGATCACCAAAGATCTTTTCTTTATTCCTTGAGGAGACGGGCAAGTGTGCTCGTCGTTGTTTTGAGTTCGGGTGCGGACTCGGTTGTTTGAGGTGCGGCCTCGGCGAGCCGGTGGGCTTGCGGTGTGTACGGGACTAGAGAGTCCGAGGGCTTGTAGGTGTTGCGGCACCGAGGAGAGATCCATTGAGATCTTGCATAGTGGAAATCCTTCGTGTGTCGAAGGCGGGGATGTAGAGCAAGTGTGCTCGAACCTCGAAACATACCCTTGTGTTTGCGATTGCTCACTCTCTCTCTCTCTCTCTCTCTTTGTCTCATTTATATCTTGCATAGCTTATATTGTCTTTACATTTACATGCTTGATATATGTTGTGTGCATAATTGTATATATATACTTGCGTGGGATTGTTGCTAACACTTGTATTCAACCAAGAAAGCCAACGCGGCACCTCAACCCATTCAAGGGGATCTAGAGGAGTTTGTCCAGAGCCCTTCACAGGGAATTCGGCAACACTCTTGTGTTATACATAGTGTTTAGTGTAAAAGTTTTAATTAGGTCATAATTGTTTTTAGCTTCCGCATTATTTGCATCATTCATCATTAAGTGACCATTAGATTAGCCATCACCTATTCACCCCCCTCTAGTGATTTACAATTGGTATCAGAGCTTGGTACTCTGATTTGGGTCTACAACCTAGAGTAAAAGATCCTCATTTTTAGGCTAATCACAATATTTTGTACACACACACCATGGACTTTCATGTCACCACCCATGTTTGACATTGTTAACATCCATAAATGGAAGGTGAAGATGTCCTTGTACCTCAAAGCCTTAGGCATTCATGTATATCTTGCCACTACTAATAATGCATATTCTTTAGATGGTAAGAATTTTGAGGCTAATGCAAAGCCCTTCATGCTATCAAGTCTACCCTAGATGATGTTTATTTATCTAGAGTTTCTAACTTTGATTCGGCTTTTGTAGTGTGGAATACCCTCATCTCCCTCGGTGAAAATGAACAATACTATGCGGGGAGCGATTCGGACGTTGGAAGCGACATCTCCACGTATGCTATATGGTCCAAGGGGATAGCCCTCTTGAGGTAACTCCGAATCCGATGATGAGGACATGTCATATGATGAGCTCACTTCATTTTGTCAAACAATTCTTGAAAATATGACATGCTTAAGAAAGAAATAAAATTTGAAAAAGAACATTGCTTGCATGCATAAAGAACATGACTCATTTAGAAGTAACATTGCATGCTTAAATAGAAAATAACAATTTGAAAAAGAATTTTGATTGCATGCTTAAAGAAATGATTCTTTCAAATCTAAGATTGAATGCTTCGAAAAAGAATAAAATTGAAAAAGAGAATGTTTCCTTATTTTCAAAATTGAATGATTTGTGTGAAGGAAACAATACTTTGAAAAATAAATTGATTTGGTGGAAAAACAAAAAGAAGTTATTTTTCAAGAAAATAAATCTTTGAAAAGAAAATTTGTGAAAAAGAAAAGGATTTTGTTTCACAAAAGAAAAAGAAAAATGATCATATATCTCATCATGCTTTACATGCCACAACTAATGAGATAAAAGTTTTGAAAAATAAAATGGATGGTTTGAGTTCAACTTTGAACTCTGTGCTTTCAATCATTCTAGGTTGGAGTCAATGTTTTCAAAGAAACAAACTCCACACATTCATGCACATCATAACCATGCATTTGCTTATGTTGCACACATGATCACACTCCTACACATAAGCATACTAAGGTGTACATATGTACACATTGTGGTCGCAAAGGCCATTTAGCAAAATATTGTTATGATAGATTAGATCATTTTAATTTTGTTAAGAATAAAGATTTTGGGTTCCTTACAACAAAGCTAACCCCCGTGGACCCTACAAGAAATATGGTACCAAAACCCCCACCATTTGCTTGTGATGTAGGTGAGGGCTCTCACAAGATGAGAGGATTGGTGCCTTGGTAGTGGATGCAATAGACTTGATGGACATACTTTTAGATGCATCGCTATCAAGGAGCTTTGGTGGAAGACCACCATATTTGGAGCTTTGGAGTTGGTAACAATTTCTAAACTCCTACTTTTATGCACATGCTTTTAATTTCATATATCATATAGCATGTTCATATTTTTGTGTGCTTCATGTGGTATTTACATGTTTAAATGAAGATTTTATCAAAACGTGCATGTATACATATACAAATAGAGAATTACAATTGATTCATATATGATTGAACTTCATGCTCATTTGTACCCACTATTTGCATATGCATAGTCTAGTTTTGATGATTCTTTCATTTATACTTGTTATGCCTATTTTTATGCTTTACTTTATGTATATGTATTTTTAATTCAAATCTAATAATACATGTATACCCGTGAGTCTCTTGCCTTCATGCAAATACACTTGATAGACTCTTTTATATTTGGGATATGTATGTGTATTGTTAGGATTGGATTAGTCATAATACCATGAAGATTAGTGTTTTGATTTTTCGTGTTTTTGTTAAATGTGACTTATGATCTTTTGAGCTTCATTGACTATTTTCATAAAATGCTATTTACATGATCATTTAACACTCACATTTTTATTAAGAACATTTTGAGCTTTATAGACCATGAGTGCTTAAATTTTTATGTATCTAGTTATGTTTATGAAAACATAAGATTTGATATATTTGAAGGATCTTTAACTAGTTTTAAAACAATTATACTAGTTGTTTATTCTTCAAATAATTTTTGAGATTGACACATGATTCTATTTTTTCTCAAAATTTGATGCTTCATGATTTGAATATTAGTTTATATGTTAGTTTTTGTCAACACTAGGATTTATACTTGTACATGTCATGGGCCACAAATAAATCTGTTTATATTTGTGCTTGAACGCTTATTTGAACCCATGAAATGTGCTTGTATTGCTTGGTTTGATGATACATACATTTTAAACTTGTATTCTCTTTTTGGATTTGATTCATGATCATGTGTTTTCATTTCATGTATATGTGTATTTTGCCAAACTTTAAGATATACATGTATACCTCTTAGTCATTTGCCTTTAATGCAATCTATTTATATGGACTCAATTGTTTTAGAGATATGTATGTATACTTATTGTGTTGTCAAAACATACATATATCTTGAAATATATATTTTTTTTAATAATAAAAATTTGTGATGATTTTCATATTTTCTCATTTAAAGAAATTGAGCTTTATTGACATTTTTATGATACCATGTTCCACATAACACTAGTGCACTCACCTCTTTTGAAAATTTTATGGACTTCATGGATATTAGAGTGTTTTTAGTGCCATGTGATTTACTTGTGTTTCATGAAAATCATTTTTCTAGTGCAAATTCTTCATTTGGTAGAGTTTTTCAAACTAAGCTTATTTTCAAATCTATTTTTGAAAACCCCTACATCGATGGGAGTAGATGGGCGATTATGCCTTGTATGCTTCATTGAAAATCTTTTACCTTGTGCATATGAAGGGTGGTAGGTTATGAGATATACACTTGATTTTATTGTTATGTCAATTGGTATCATTGAATCGTTTCAATTGATATCAATATGAACTTATTTTTGTATATACTCATATTTTGTTTCTTATATATAATGTATGTTTCAATTTCACTTGGTATACTCATTTCTCATACATATATATGATTTCCATGTGCTTAACTCACAATTGGCTCACATTTTTAAAAGCACAAAGTTTATGATGAAAAAATAACAAAAATTTTCATATGTTTACTATTGATATTAAAAAAATATGTTGATTTGATATCTCAAAATGTGTTTTATTAAGTAAGTTCAAATTTTAAAGAAAAATTCAAAATGTTTGATTTGTATTGCCTATATGCAAGGAGAGCTTAACATCTCTCTTACATATGGATTCATGTTGAGTATATTATAAATTGAGGAGCTTGACAACTCTTTTTATATGATATACGTGTGTAGGGGGAGCTTCACATCTCCTCTTATGCATTACATAATATGTGTTATGTGAATTAGGCTTGTCATCCCTTCTTCATGTAATGCATATGTGTAGGGAAGCTAACTTAGCGTCTTCCTCTTCATGAATGTATATCGCATATAAATCTTTATTGATTGATTTGTATTACCCCTTCTTGATCTTTTTGTTTTGACAAAAAGGGGGAGAAAAATTTATTTGATTTCATTTTACTTTGAACCCTTTGTTGATGATTGACAAAGGGAGAGAAGTATTTGAGTATATATGCATGTTTTCATTGCTTAAGGGGGAGTAGTATTTGTCTTCCTTGTTATTTATGCATATATGTTTTTGTTTTGCAAATAGGAGAAAAAGATTATTTTGTTTCATCTCCATCATTTGCATACATATTGATGAGCTTTATTGTCATATCTTATTATTTATTATTATGCATGAGTTAAGGGGGAGCTTCCTTGAAGCTTTACTTTAATCCATGCATATATAACCTCATGAGTTTTGTCATCATCAAAAGGGGGAGATTGTTGGCTCAAAGGTCTATCACCCTAGTTTTGATGATGATCAACTCATGAAGTTATATTTACTAATGATCTTGTGTTTAATTAGTGACAGATTCATTATCAAGATCTTAGTAGGTGCATAGCTCAACAAAGACAAAATATCAAGATTTGGAGCTAGCACGGTGTGATCCAAGAGCTTTTGAATCAAGCTTGGACCAAGTCAAGAAGATGAGAAGCCTTCAAGTGAAGACTTCAAGAAGATGAAGACTTGTGTCTAGGTATAAGATTGGTTTTGTTTTAGATAAAATGTAAAGGATAGATAGTTGGTGGATTGCTCAAGTACATATACACACACACTCTTGATTTAGAATTGCTTTCATAAAAGATTTTTTGGTGTAGAAAGATTTTTCTTTTTGGAAAAATACTTATTTGGATTTTGGTATTTTCTTATATTCATATATTTAAACCAAAACCTTATTTAGAGCTTTATGACAAAAACATAGATATTTTCATCTTGATTGTGTAGTGGATCATATCCATACACACTATGCCTTAAAAGTATATCTTGTTTTTTGTATTTGATGAAGATTTGAAAAACAAAGTTTAGAAAACATTTTTGAAAATACAGTTTTATCATGGGCCAAATATTTCCAAGTTACAAAAATAGTCCAATCTTTTATAACATGCCTTGATTTTGTGCAAGCATTTTTATATCAAAGTATATTGGTAAAACTATTTTGTAGATTTTTTTAGTATTTTATGGGATTTTATATGAGCCAAAAGACAAACTTTTTGATCCCAGAAAAACTGTTTCAGGCTTCGTATAAGTCGACTAGTGACCCTTAATAGTCGACTAATACAGGAGTCGGTCGACCGGACCGGTCGACCGACGTGCACAAATGTGCACGCCTGTGTGTACTGGTGGAACGGTCGACCGTGCCGGTCGACCGCTCCAGAGAGCAGTGCTCTCTGGAAAGTTCGGTCGACCGCACCGGTCGACCGTGGCTCCAACGGTCAGAAATCCGACCGTTGGCGGTCGACCGGGCCGGTCGACCGGCAGTACTGACAGATCCCAATGGCTATATTTTTCTGGCCTATAAATTGGGGGGTCTTGTCATTGTTTTGCCACAAGATTTTAGGAGAGCCTTGAGCTAGTTTTTTCCAGTCTTTTAAAGAGTTTTCTCCACATATTTGAGAGCTAATTCTTCCAATCAAAAGGGAAGTTTTATCAAGAGTGTTTAAAAGAAAGTCTTTGTGTTTTCCTCAACCTTTCACATCCTTGCTTTTTCTCACACCACACTTGAGCAACCATTGATTATTCATCCTATAGGTTGTTGTAGTGAGAGTACTTACGTGATCAAAGTGTTGTGATCACCAAAGATCTTTTCTTTGTTCCTTGAGGAGACGGACAAGTGTGCTCGTCGTTGTTTGAGTTCGGGTGCGGACTCGGTTGTTTGAGGTGCGGCCTCGGCGAGCCGTGGGCTTGCGGTGTGTACGGGACTAGAGAGTCCGAGGGCTTGTAGGTGTTGCGGCACCGAGGAGAGATCCATTGGGATCTTGCATAGTGGAAATCCTTCGTGTGTCGAAGGCGGGGATGTAGAGCAAGTGTGCTCGAACCTCGAAACATACCCTGTGTTTGCGATTGCTCACTCTCTCTCTCTCTCTCTCTCTCTCTCTTTGTCTCATTTATATCTTGCATAGCTTATATTGTCTTTACATTTACATGCTTGATATATGTTGTGTGCATAATTGATATATATATATATATAATATATATACTTGCGTGGGATTATTGCTAACACTTGTATTCAACCAAGAGAGCCAACGCGGCACCTCACCCATTCAAGGGGAATCTAGAGGAGTTTGTCCAGAGCCCTTCACGGGGAATTCGGCAACACTCTTGTGTTTACATAGTATTTAGTGTAAAAGTTTTAATTAGGTCATAATTGTTTTTTAGCTTCCGCATATTTGCATCATTCATCATTAAGTGACCATTAGATTAGCCATCACCTATTCACCCCCCCTCTAGGTGATTTACACATAGTTTAGAAAGTGTGTTTTAGATCCAATTGTAAAGCTTAGTATAGTTGATATGCTCAAGTGCACAAACACACACGTTTTTATGTTTTGTTTTGGTTTTCATGAATAGTAGATCAAAACAAGTTTACTTTATTTGTATGTGTATTAGATGTATTCTAGATATACATACATGGTTTAACTTGCTAGACAAACTTATTTTGACTATCCTATTCATGTATTGAAAAATAAAGTTTGATAAAAAATACAAGTTTTGTTTTTGATAAATTTGCAAGACTCAAAAATGAATTGATATAATTGATATATGTCTTGAAATTTTTATCACAATTTGTGTTTTAATATAAAATGTTAAAATAAGTTTTGTGGATTTTTAGAAGACTTAAAAGATTTTTCAAATATTTTTAAACTGTTTTTCTGACCCAGTTTTCTGTTCCAGGCTTCAACCAGTCGACTAAGTCAAATGACCAAGTCGACTACGCTGAAGTCGGTCGACCCGGCCGGTCGACCGACGTGCACAAATCTGTGCACGTTTGGTAGCTTTGGGACGATCGACCCGGACGGTTGACCGGTCTGAGAGCAGTGCTCTCTGTTTGTTTGGGTCGACCGTGCCGGTCGACTGTGGTTGCCCAACGGTCACATTTCTTACCGTTGGCGGTCGACCGGGCCGGTCGACCGTCAGCCTGTCAGGCTGCCACATCAGCCTAACGGCTAGTTTTCTGATGGAGGTATAAATACCCCATCTCTTGGGCTGTTTTGACAAGACTTTTGACAAGAAATTTTTAGAGTTTGTTTAGTGTTTAAACAAGTTTTCAAAAGAGTTTTTGAACCAAAAGATTTCATCTTTCTTGTTTTTGGGTTTTTGAAAAATCAAAGAAAATAGGAATTTGGGATATTTGTATTGGTTTTCATTCTCTATCTTTTACAAGAATTTCCCAGGTATTTTCTTTGTTGCTTGTTTCCAAAAACACCTTTTTCTACACTTGAGCTATCATACTATCCTAATCTATTAGGATCCTTGTTTTGTGAAAAGAGAGAAAAAGAGAAGTGTTTGAGGTTAAGCCTCTAAATTGTAAACCCTCCTTGCTTTTGTTGTATCCCTCTTTGGTAGAGGTTGATCGGAGTGGTATTGAGTTTGGATCCCTCTTCGGTAGAGGTGATTGTTGTTGGTTGTATCGGCTACGGGCCTACCCCTCGGTTGTGAGGTGGTTGTTTGAGAGAGGAGTTTGGTACTCCTAGAGTTGTAACAAATCCTCTTCGGTAGAGGTTCCCTCGGTGGGAGATAGTGGATTGGAAATCCTACACGGTGGTGTAGGCGGGGATGTAGAGCTAGGGGCTCGAACCTCGAAACATATTCTTGTGTTTGCGTTTGATCCAATATCTCTCAACTCTCTTGTTGACTGAATTTTCCTGCACACAAAATATTATATGTTAGTTTTAAGAATAGATGTGCAAGTCTCAGTTCTAATCCGCGGTAGCAGGGCTATGCGGGTCGTGATCCTCAGGAGGGACTGCGATGGAAGCGTTAAGCAAGTTTCTCTAAAAATTTATCTTTTTTAGTTATTTTGTTAGTCACGATGGTATTTACAATGAAAAGTGATATTTACAATGAGTTGTGGGAAAGAATTGTGGAAGATGTGGATTTAATCTACAAAAAAGAAAAGAACAGAAAAGGAAAGAAAACTTATCTCTTTAGTCTGCTTGCCTTCGATCCTTTTGCGACGACTTACTTTTTCTCAGAAGATTTGCAAGTATGGCGTATAGGATGTTCGTCGCCATAAGCCATCAAGGGATCTTCGTTGGCTAGGCAGTCTCGAAGCAATCGGATCTCACGGATTACAAGTCATCAGAGAGAAACAATGACATAGAACAAGATTAGAAAAACAAAGATAAAGCGAGAATAAAGAAACAATGAAACAAGAATAAAAACAAACCAACCTCGAGCAGATTTTTATTAACAATGGGGAAAAATAAAAACTTACACCGATGTCACCTCAGTACAAGTATGATTCCTTCCTCCATGAAAGCATCTCCACTCTCAGTTACAAAATTTACAAAATAAAATCTAACCTAAAACTAAACCCTAGCTTTTGGCCCTTGGCTCGCCTCTAGATTGTGTACTCTCTGTGTTGCATCTGCAGGGATATTTATAGGTGTTGGAAGATGTAGAGTCCTAGTACAACTCTCCCAAAAAGATCTTATCTCCAGAAATTCAAATCTATCCTGCAACTTCTTATCATGTTGATCGCCGAAATCAGCTTATCTACGGATTGAATTGGAATTTGATCAACATAAGAGTTGTAGGTCTTCAAGTCTTCTTTCTGGAGCATCTTGAATCATCGGATTTGCATAACTGTAGCAAAATTTATGATTTAAACACTAAAACGTGTACAGTCTGAATCCGAATTCTTTGAATTTTTATCTTTGCACTCTCTTTGGCTTTTATCCTCATCCTGCAAGAGTTTAGGGTTGGGTAGAATTCTATCCTTCCCTCATCTTTAATAATTGCAACTTTAGCCCTTGCATAATTGTACTTTGACAATTGATATTTGCACTTTTACTCTTGGGCTTCAAATATGGGCTTGGATCTGGGCTTTTGGGCTCTTTAAGCTTTAATTCTTTCTTTTTATTATTTCGAGGCCTGCACACAATAAATCACAAAATATTAATAAATGTGCAGAATTATATAAATAAATATGAAAATGTGACGGTAAATATGATGATAAAAATGCACTTTTCACTACTAATCACACCCCCACACTTATCTTTTTGCTCGTCCTCGAGTAAAAACAAAGAAAAAGAAAAAGTTAATCTAACCTAACTCACTTTCGTAGGAATCACGATTGCACTTAGCACGTGCAACAAGCCGTTAAACCTCTAGGTTACCCTAGAGGACGAGTGTTGTCTCGTGAGGGTTTTCAGCGGATTACACCCACAAAATCCATAAAAAGGAAAATTTTGAATTATTATTGAAGAGACTAAGTAGTCTATAAGTTTTAGGATTATCATTTTTATTCATTCTTCAAACCTAGTCTTTATAAAGTCAATTGTTTTCCATTTTAGGTAAGGATTAAAATTGAATTTCTAATATAGTCTTTTTCGTTACCAAAAGTCATACACACCCTTGTGAATCTAGGAATTCCTTAGCTTGGACTCTCATGCCTCTTTATTATTTTTATAACATCATCTAATTTTCTTTCGTGTAAGTATCAAGGCTTCTTGAGGCCCTCATACCTAACTATTGACTATTAGATGTGTTAATATATAATATATATTTTTTTTGGCATGTATAGCTCATCTAATTTTCTTTCGTATAAGTATCAAGGCTTCTTGAGGCCCTCATACCTAACTAATTGATTATTAGATGTGTTAATACGTATATTATATTTCTTAGTTTTCTTAGACTTTCTAATCCACCCATGTAGCGAACTTAAAGTCGATGACTCCCAAACCGGTTGGCTTTAGGGCACCAGGTGAGAAAATACCCCGCGGACTCAAATTCGAGTGAACTAGGCCCCAAAACTAAGGACTTTATTTTATTTACTCACCTTTAGGCATGAATACTTATGCTTCTTGAGGCACATGTATCAGCTTAATTGGTGATTTTTTTTCTTCTTCTTTTTTTTTTTTGTTCTTTTTTTTTTTTTATGAGGCACAAGGTCTTTGTCTTAGAATCCTAGATATGCATTTGGTATGCACATTTCATTAAGGTAAAATCAAGACTAATTATTTATTCAATTTCTTCTCCTATACCTAAAAATTAAACAATTTATTTATTTTGACCAAGTTTTTAGAAATCCTAATCATGATTTTCCTAATCCTTAAAACTAACTTAGATTTCTTTCAAAAATAAGTCAAAATATTTCCTTTTTATAACATTTTTTTTTTGTAATTTTTTTTTTAGATTTTTTTTTTAGCAAATTTTTTTTTTGTTAATTTCTACCTATGTTAGTATGTTAGTAAAGCCCACCCCCACACTTATCTCATGCATTGTCCTCAATGTATGAATGAATGCATATATGCATGAAATAGAATAAGGGAAGGCGGAAGTTACCTTAGGGTGGTGGTTCTGGAGGTGGTCTAATTGGGCCAAGCGTTGCTACCCAATTAAGATAACAGATAATTTGGTGGAACCCACCAGAAACTTTCCTTACATAACCCACTAAAATATATGTATAATTATTTTTTAGTATTTCCACCCCATCAAATTTCCAAATTTCATAATAAATTTCAGAGTTAATTGTCTCAACCTCCTTGTCCCAAAATGGAATATGAAAAGATGGAATTATTGACTTGGACATTATAGGTGCGGGAACGAATACCGACTCAGGGAAGAAGCTCAAATCAAGTAAGGGCTCAGGAGTCAGGCTAAGTTCATGAAGTGGGTCCAAATCAATAAATTGAAGATCAAGTCCACAATCTTCTTCCCACAATGGAATGTGACCTAGTATGGATGATATCTCTTTACTTCCAATATTAAGGAATTCTAGCTCATCGCCATACAATTCTTCAAAACTAAGGTCAACATCGTCCGTCAGAATTGTACAATCAATTTCAGAAGTAAAGAGATTGTGAGAATCTAGGTCAAGTTCAATATGATCATCTAAAATGGGTGATTCAATTTCATAATGAATTGGAATAGGATCCAATGTTGACTCGGGAAAAGTGAAATCAGGTGGAGACACTGGAGTCATTATTGGATCAGGAAATAAAATTGAATCATCAAGTGGAAGATCATGATCATATTCAAGCTCAAGTTCTAATTCAGGAAAGGAAAAACTTGCCAAGTTATCAAAAATTGGAGTTTCGGCAAGTTCACATGATGGTACTGAATTAGAATCTTGTTGTCCAAAGCAACTTGGTTCGTCGGCTCTAAGCGAATGGTCAGCGATATCAGAATCAGCCGGACGGTGAGAACGTAAGCATTGAACCATCAACTCTATGTCATGATCACGGGCTAATTTAGCCTCAGTCATGGCAGCTAGCATCCCTTCATAGTCGATAGGTGGATCATGTTCTGATTGGACTTGAAAATAGGACGGGTAATCGTGATAAAGTTGTGAGTCGGTGGACTCACGTATCATCATGTCTAAGATTGATGGTGATTTTTGCTTGGACTTATTTATACTCATCATTTCCAAGATAGATGGATTTCTATTCTGAATGGGTGGATCTGAGTATGAATCTTGGGAAGAATGTGGACTAGATGGATATGGAGGACAATTTGGTTGAGAATTAGACTCGGGGGACTCGAAACCCATAAACTCTGTGACGAGTTGAAATTATTATGGAAATTACAGTCATAAGATGGGGGGTGTGGGTTATATTCATTCGGATAAGACCATTCCGGCACACTAGATTGGTCAAAGTTAGGGTATGCCGGGTTGGTAATATCCGAATAATAGTTAGGGGTGTAATATGGATTAAAATTGGAATTATTGTTATATGCCATATCACACCAATACAAACAACACAACAAATAAACAAACAAACAAAAAAAATTCTAACCTAAGTTAGGGTAGACCTATGACCTAGACGACTCCTAACTGGTTAGACTTTCCACGGGAGGTCGGGTGCAGACTTTGACCACAAGTTAATCAGCCAGGTCAGGGCAAGAGTGGTGGGAGGTTTTCCGTCAAAGACGTTCCTTAATAAATAACCATCAATCTTCGGGCTTTCGGCCCTCAATCCCCTTCCTAGACACTGATTTGGCAAGAGTCAACTTCCAACACTGTTCCCCCTTAGGATAATCTCCTATTGAGTCCGAGATGTCCCTAGGGCCAACGTCTACTCAGTTTTAGTTAGGCTTGGGTAGTGAGTGCTTGGGATATGATTTTTGGGCTAAGGAAGGGTGATGAAATCCCACCTTATCTTGTTAATGGGTTATGCCCTTAGGATGAATTAGTGCAAGTGTACAAGATAAATAGATAAGAATCACTCAAAGCAGAAAATCAACCAAGAGATGAATCCTATTCTACATGCAATGCGTACGTACCTTGCTTCTCCAGCACTCTTCAACAGTAAATAAAAATAATTGAAAAGACACGTGCCTAATATGCAAACGTCTAATCAAATTTTATTTTTAACAACCAATAATTTACTGTTGAATTATTAGCAATTTACAGGTATATCACAGAACAAATCAGAATAGAGCAGAAAGCAGAATGTTTAACTTGAAGCACCCTGCAAAAATTGGATCAGTAATTCACCACTGTTGCCGCGTTTCCGCGGCTCTGGCCGCGGTCCGTGGCAAAACAGTGGGTTCTGGTGCTCTGCCTTCGAGGGCAGAGGCATAGAATAGCAATATGTCCACTGCTGCTGCTATGTTTCTGTTTCCTGTTCTCCAAACCTGCAAACAGAAAAGAATAAAGAATTAGTTAAAAATTAATTTTTTTGTTAGAGAATAACTTACCGTCCCTCCCCGGCAACGGCGCCAATTTGTTGACTGAATTTTCCTGCACACAAAATATTATATGTTAGTTTTAAGAATAGATGTGCAAGTCTCAGTTCTAATCCGCGGTAGCAGGGCTATGCGGGTCGTGATCCTCAGGAGGGACTGCGATGGAAGCGTTAAGCAAGTTTCTCTAAAAATTTATCTTTTTAGTTATTTTGTTAGTCACGATGGTATTTACAATGAAAAGTGATATTTACAATGAGTTGTGGGAAAGAATTGTGGAAGATGTGGATTTAATCTACAAAAAAGAAAAGAACAGAAAAGGAAAGAAAACTTATCTCTTTAGTCTGCTTGCCTTCGATCCTTTTGCGACGACTTACTTTTTCTCAGAAGATTTGCAAGTATGGCGTATAGGATGTTCGTCGCCATAAGCCATCAAGGGATCTTCGTTGGCTAGGCAGTCTCGAAGCAATCGGATCTCACGGATTACAAGTCATCAGAGAGAAACAATGACATAGAACAAGATTAGAAAAACAAAGATAAAGCGAGAATAAAGAAACAATGAAACAAGAATAAAAACAAACCAACCTCGAGCAGATTTTTATTAACAATGGGGGAAAAATAAAAACTTACACCGATGTCACCTCAGTACAAGTATGATTCCTTCCTCCATGAAAGCATCTCCACTCTCAGTTACAAAATTTACAAAATAAAATCTAACCTAAAACTAAACCCTAGCTTTTGGCCCTTGGCTCGCCTCTGGATTGTGTACTCTCTGTGTTGCATCTGCAGGGATATTTATAGGTGTTGGAAGATGTAGAGTCCTAGTACAACTCTCCCAAAAAGATCTTATCTCCAGAAATTCAAATCTGTCCTGCAACTTCTTATCATGTTGATCGCCGAAATCAGCTTATCTACGGATTGAATTGGAAAGTTTGATCAACATAAGAGTTGTAGGTCTTCAAGTCTTCTTTCTGGAGCATCTTGAATCATCGGATTTGCATAACTGTAGCAAAATTTATGATTTAAACACTAAAACGTGTACAGTCTGAATCCGAATTCTTTGAATTTTTATCTTTGCACTCTCTTTGGCTTTTATCCTCATCCTGCAAGAGTTTAGGGTTGGGTAGAATTCTATCCTTCCCTCATCTTTAATAATTGCAACTTTAGCCCTTGCATAATTGCACTTTGACAATTGATATTTGCACTTTTACTCTTGGGCTTCAAATATGGGCTTGGATCTGGGCTTTTGGGCTCTTTAAGCTTTAATTCTTTCTTTTTATTATTTCGAGGCCTGCACACAATAAATCACAAAATATTAATAAATGTGCAGAATTATATAAATAAATATGAAAATGTGACGGTAAATATGATGATAAAAATGCACTTTTCACTACCAATCATCTCTCTCTCATTTATTTGTGCAAAGCATCATACTTCATTCATATCATATTTGCTTGTGTTGAGCATAATTCATATTGTCATATCATATCTATTTGATTGTGTTGTGCCTTGCATAATTCACATTGCTATATCTTGTATATGCTTGGTTGTTTGTGTGTGCCTCACTTGTACTTAATCAACAAGAGCTTCATATAGCACCTCAACTCATTCTAGGGGAATCAAGAGGAGTTAGTCCAGAGCCCTTCACGGGGAATTCGGCTACACTTGTTGATTGTACTAAGTGTGTTGGAAAATTTGCATTAGCTTCCGCATTTAGCGCACTTAGTTTTGCATTTAGTTCTAAATTAGCACTTACACCTATTCACCCCCCTCTAGGTGTTTTTCACGACCGTTGGCTAGGCACGGTCGACCGGCGGTCGACAGTAAGCACAATGGTCAGAAAATTGACCGTTGGCCGGTCGACCGGCCGGTCGACCGGAAGGGCAGAAATGCCCTTTGCTGCTGCTAACGGGCAGATTCATTTTTGGGCTATAAATACCTGATTAGGTAAGGATAGTGTGAAGTTTTTGCACAAGTATTATGTAAAAAAGGAAAGGTTAAGATTCAACCTTTAGTGCTTGATCACTTCACAATGTAGTTAATATGATTGATGTATCCTTTCCAATCTCCGTTATAGCAATGGCTATACCGGGTCGATCCTCGAGGAGAGCTCACGATGGAAGTTTTACGGTCCTTAGTGAAGAAAAGCAAACGAAGATTCTTCTTTGTATTTACACAAATGCAAGAAGCATGGAAAAAAAATGAAAGAATTGGTGGATTTGTGCATAATGGAAAAGAAATCAAAAGAACTTTGGAAAGTGTATTGCTAAGAAAGAAAGCTATTGAAGAATTCTTGGAAGAAAACTTTGGATGAGAAAGGCCATGGCTAGCTAACTTTACCACTTCGCTAACTTACTAAGCTCAATGGTGATGCTTGATTGCCTCATGTTGATTCATTGGCAATAGAGATTACTTTACTTGTTTGTTCAAGTACTTTACCGTTTGGAAGATGAGTGTTCCTTTAGGTCTTAGCTTGTAGCCTCATGTTGATTCATTGGCTCTCAAGATAGATTTTCAATAATGAACTCTAGGAGTGACACTCAAGGGATGCTAAGGAAGAAGATACAACATTCAATTAACATTCAAGACTTAACAACAAATTAGCTTGAAGTAAAGAAGTTGTTCTACAAGTAGCATATGTTTGGTGATCCATCTCCATGTTCCATCAAGGCTCTTGTTCTAGACAAGGCTCTAAATGAGGCACACATGAGTCATATGGAGTTTGAACAAGCATTTACCAAGTGAAAGCAACTCTACTTCCTTAGAAAGCAAAAGAAACTCTAACAATGCGAGTATAGAAATTAGCAATCATCCAAAGAGATAGAAGTTAGCTAGGTAAGTTGTTAGCTAGCCATGTAAGAGAGATTTAGCTATACATTGCACAAGAAACAAAACAACAATTCATGATGTAAAGCAATAGAAGTAAAGCAATAGAAATGCACTAGAAGTAAAACAAGAAAGTAAAGAAAAGTAAAGCAACGTACTAGAGATTGTAAAGAGAAGAATGAAGCTTTGATTAATCCTTGCTTACAAGTAATGTCACCTCCTTGCTTACAAGCTTTCAACAGCACTCTCTTTTCTCTCTTTGACAAAATCTCTAGGAGGAAGAAGAGGGAGACTAAAACCTAGAGAATACTAAAACAAAATACAAGACTTTCCCCTAATCTCTCCTCTCTCTTCTCTGCTCTCTTGTGCAAGCCCTGGTCCTGTATTTATAGGCCTCAGAGAGAAGCATCTAGAGCCCAGGTTGTTGGAGAGAAATCTGGGCCCTAACCACCCTGTAACTGCCGCAGATACGCGGGAAAGCGCGACAAAATCTTGGCCGTTCAGGCCAGATTTTCTGGTACAGGTTTGTTATGAGTTTGTTATCCACGTGGCCTTCTGGAAGATTGAGTTGGCGCGAGGATCTCTCCTGATTCTGGATTCAAACTTGGGCTCTTTTGGGCTTTGAATTAATCTCTTTAATTATTATTAATTAAAGAGGTTTTGGGCCTTTTTCTCTTTAAGATGTGGACCTGCAAAAATAGAGAGAAGATGATCAAGAATCATATTTTTATTGACAATTTGCATGGTATGGAAGCGGTAAAATATACAAATATGTATAACAATCACACCCCATACATAGCTTTTGCTCGTCCTCGAGCAAAACAAGAAAAGAAAAAGAAAAAAAAAGAAAATCCTAACTAGTTTATTACACCACTTTCGTAGGTGACACGATTGCACTGAGCACGTGCAACAAGCCGTTAAACCTCTAGGTTACCCTAGAGGAGGAGTGTTGTCTCCTGAGGGTTTTCAGCAGATTGCACCCACAAAATCCATAAAGAAAAATAAAAGGGTTAGTGAAAATTTTGATCCATGTTTTAAAGATTCTCCCTTAAGTTATAGGTTTTAGGTTACTCTAAAATTGTCATTCCTCTTATAAGCGTCTATTTGGAGTTTTGTTTTCAACTTAGGTTAAGATTTTAAGGAAAAGATCAAAAACCGGATTTTGCATCCATCCTAGGATATATACATTTATAAATATGAAGGATCTTTCTTAGACTAAGTTCATTTATTTACTAATATATATAATATTTTTTATTTTTATATATATATATACAATTTACATTTCCTTAGCATCCTTAGGCTTTCTAGTTTACCCTTGTAGCGAGTCTCTTACCGATGACTCCCAAACCAGATGGTCTTAGGGCACCAGATGAGAAAACATCCCTCAGGTTCGATGACTCAAGTAAACTAGGCCACGAAGGAATTTAAGGACTTAACCACCTTTAGGCGTGATCGGTAATGCTTCTCGAGGCACGACTAACCAGCTTAATCAGTGGCTAAGTATTTATTATTTATTTATTTATGTACATCTCTTTTTTTTCTTTATATATTTTTTTATTATATATATATGTAAATAAAATCACAAAGTCCTTGATTAATCCTTCAATATGTTTAATGTATATATCCTAAAGAAAGAATTAAAATCTAATAATTTTTCTAATCCTTTATTACTTAACCTAAAAATCTAACAAAACTCTGCTTTTCGACTTATAATTCGAAATCTTAGTTTAGAGCTTCCTTAATCCCTAAAGTTAAGTTTGATTCCTTAGACATGGATCAAGAATTTCCTTTTTTTTATTATTATTATTTTTTTTCTTTTTTTTATTTTTCTAAAAGAAAATAAAATCTAACAAGAAAATAGAAAATTTACAAAGAAAGGAAAAATCTAAAAAAAAATAAAAACCTAAAAAGAAACTGAAAATCCTAAAAATAAAAATAAAAGGCCTAAAAAGAAAATGAAAAATCCTATGTTAGCATCTACCCCCCATACCTATCTCATGCATTGTCCCCAATGTATGCAAGATGAAATGATGCATGAAATAGGTAAAGGATAAAGCTACTCCCTCCGTCGTTTTGGACTAGCAGTGGTGCTAGGTCCAGCAGACTGTGAACGTCTCAAAGCTGCCTCCATACTGTCTAACCTAGAGGATTGCTCCTCTACCTTCTTTCTAAGACGAACCTGCCCCCTAAAGATTTTCTTCATGCCCTTCCAGATAGTGGACATGAAGGCTCGAGATTCAGATGGGGGGTCCTGCCTCCAAAATTGTGGCTCATCTATTGCCTCTAAGCTTTCCGCCGAAGAAGACTCCACCGGAATATCTTCGGGTTGGACAGTAGGAGTCCAAACCGCATGCAAGCAACCATTATAAGAACTGGTGGGTCTTTCTGCTATAACAAACACTCGGTCAAAGGTATCAAACACATCGGCTGGTATGAAATGTTTACACAGACGTGTAATCAAGACTGGATGGGAATGCTTGGCACCCCGAGTGCGGGAGGAATTAGCAATGAGCGCGTGAAAAATGGCCTTATTCAAACAAACCGTGTGTTGTCGAGTCATTAGATCATGAATAATTTGTAACACTGGTCTGTTAAAGGATGTGACATGTTCGAGCCCTAAAATGTTGCGTTGGATCCAACGTCCCACGCAGTACACATTTCGAAAGGTCGTGTTGGCTTTGAGCCCACGATCCTGCTCTATGCAACGAGCACCCATGATTGTCATATAGTCTATCAATGGCAAAGGGTTGCTATGATGGGGGTGACTTGGGACATGAGTAATTTCCTCAAGAAGAGGAATTGTGACGACGATGTCCCCTAATGGCATATGGACAGCAAATTGGTATGTCTCATAACTCACAGATGCATAATCAAGTGCATTATAGAATGTAGTGACTAGTTCAGGGCAGTAATACGCATCAGTTTCATTGATATCGTATACCAGAGAATACCAATTCCATGCACGCAAGCGATCAACAAATATGTGCCCATACCCCCCATGATCATGCAGAATTTTTGAAAAGTCTTTCTCTACAAACACATTTGGAGCCATGTGCAATAATGAAAATTAAAGAAATGGATCTAGAGATAAAAGATCAAACCACCCCCGGAGTTCGTGGGGGGAAATCCAAAGGCAGATGTGCAAAAGGCACCAGAGACAGATTCTGAAAAATGAGTACTGTAGATGCCACCAGATGAAGAAATCGACCGGCCAGAATTTTGCAGATCTCTAGATGTGGCAAGAGAGCAGCAGATCTGCGGCTGGATTGAGGAAAATGCGGCAAAATGAGGGTTCCAGGGAAGCAGAAAATTTCTGAGAGGTCGTCTCTGGAAGGAAAAGGCAGATCTGAGAGGGATTTGCGTTTGAGGGAGGAGGGGTAGGTGAAGAGAGTATTTATAGGAGGGAAAGAAAAGAAGAGTTCCAATAATAGCCCTAGGTCAAAAGTGTATTTACAACCCTAGGAAAAGGAACAGAAAATGAATGGAATCCTAGGGAAGATAGAATCCTAGGAACACAAAATTCCCTCATTTTTTTCTTCTTTTTTATATTTATTTACAAAAAATGATCCCAAAATGATATGCAGGGAAAATTCGGGAAACTGTACATATGGAATGGTCACAAATAAACTGGGTCGCAAAGACCCAATTCATGAACTTCTTGTGACATGAATTCAGTGGTAAGGAATGGCTTTAGACGTTGACCGTTCACAGTGAATTTGTTGCCATTATTTGGGTCAAGAATCTCGATCGCACCGTGTGAGAAGACATTTTGAACAATGAATGGCCCTGACCACCTGGTTCTCAATTTACCAGGAAAAAGGTGGAGTCGTGAATTATACAACAGAACCTTTTGTCCAGGGACAAAAATTTTTCTGTGAATGGATCTATCATGAAAAAGTTTGGTTCTGTGTTTGGTGATCCGAGCATTGTCATAGACCTCGTTTCTTAGCTCTTCTAGCTCGGATATCTGCAACTTCCTTAAAGCACCGGCTTTATCCAAATTCAAGTTCAGCTGCTTTAAAGCCCACATAGCTTGGTGTTCTAACTCCACAGGCAAGTAACAAGGTTTTCCAAATATAACTCGATATGGAGACATACCGAGGACAGTTTTGTAAGCGGTCCTGTATGCCCATAAAGCATCAGTGAGTTTGATGGACCAGTCTTTACGGTTCTGTCCAACGGTTTTCTCCAAGATGAGTTTTATTTGTCTATTCGTGACTTCTACTTGCCCGTTGGTTTGAGGATGGTATGCCGTGGATAATTTGTGAGAAATAGAATATTTGCACATCAGAGCTTCAAAAGCCCGATTGCAGAAATGACTCCCATTATCACTTATTATCGCACGGGGGGCTCCGAAGCGAGAGATGATGTAGTCTCGTAAAAACTTGATGACAACTTGGTTGTCATTCGTCCTTGTTGGAATTGCTTCAGCCCATTTCGAAACATAATCTACGGCTACCAAAATGTATTGGTTACCATAGGATAGAGGAAAGGGTCCCATAAAGTCGATGCCCCAGAGGTCAAAAATTTCGACTTCTAAGATGGGTGTGAGGGGCATCATGTCTCTCTGTGTAA
The DNA here is from genome assembly GCA_038442645.1 of Agave tequilana. Classification (NCBI taxonomy): domain Eukaryota; kingdom Viridiplantae; phylum Streptophyta; class Magnoliopsida; order Asparagales; family Asparagaceae; genus Agave; species Agave tequilana. The sequence continues at coordinate 34,097 of JAVJIF010026693.1, forward strand.
TTCTACCCGTCATTTGACACCTATCACAGAGCTTGCAGAAAGTGTATGCATCTTTAAAGAGAGTGGGCCAGTAAAATCCACTCTGAAGTACTTTCTCAGCAGTTTTTCGTGGACCAAAATGTCCACCGCAAGCTAACTTGTGACAAAATGTCAAAACACTCTGATGTTCATCCTCAGGAAGGCACCTTCGTATTATCTGGTCAGGACAATATTTGAATAAATACGGTTCATCCCAAAAGAAGAACCGCATTTGACGCATGAAACGGTGTTTTTCCTGGCCTGACCAATGAGAAGGTATTTGCCTGGTAGCAAGGTAATTCACTATGTCAGCATACCAAGGCTCTCCACACATCACAAAAATGTGTTCGTCAGGAAAATCGTCATTAATCGGTATTCTCTCCTTAGGTGCATTTGGGATTCTAGACAAATGATCAGCTACCACATTCTCAACGCCCTTTTTATCTTTAATCTCCAGATCAAATTCTTGCAAAAGAAGTATCCATCTAATAAGTCTTGCCTTTGCATCCTTCTTTTGCATTAAATACTTTAGGGCGGAGTGATCAGTAAAAATTATCGTCCTGGACCCTAGCAGATATTGGCGAAATTTTCCAACGCAAAAAACAACTGCTAAAAATTCTTTTTCAGTAGTTGTATAATTGAGTTGGGCATCATTCAGCGTTCTGCTAGCATAATAGATTACGTTTGCCTAGTATCAATACGCTGCCCTAGAACAGCGCCTATAGCAAAGTCAGAGGCATCACACATAATCTCAAAAGGCTTGGTCCAATCTGGTGCAGAAATGATCGGTGCTGAGACAAGTCTACTCTTAAGCTCCTTCCATGATTTTTGACATTCCTCATCAAATATAAAGGGTACATCCTTTCCTAAGAGATTTGTCAAAGGTCTTGCAATATTATTAAACCCTTGAATAAATCGTCTATAGAAGCCGGCGTGCCCTAAAAATGACCTAATGTCCTTTAAGCATGTTGGTTCAGTGAGCTTCGTCATGACTTCCACCTTAGACTTGTCCACCTCAATTCCTATACTTGATACCTTGTGCCCAAGAACGATTCCTTGCTTGACCATAAAGTGACACTTTTCCCAGTTAAGTGTCAAATTTTTCTCCATATAGCGTTGTAAAACCAGCTTCAAATGGTACAAGCATTGCTCAAAGGAATCCCCATAAATCGAAAAATCATCCATGAAAATTTCCAGAAATTTCTCCACCGTGTCTGAAAAAAGGCTCAGCATGCAACGTTGAAACGTTGCGGGAGCATTGCATAGGCCGAAGGGCATCCTTCGGTATGCAAATGTTCCAAAAGGACAGGTGAAGATAGTTTTGTCTTGGTCCTCGGGAGCGATCGGGATTTGATTATATCCTGAATATCCATCCAGGAAACAATAGTACTCATGTCCTGCCAATCTTTCAAGCATTTGATCAATGAATGGAAGAGGAAAGTGGTCTTTACGTGTCGCAGTGTTCAATTTTCTATAATCAATACAAACTCGAATCTTCGTTGGAAGACGTGTTTGTATCAATTCTTTATTCTCATTTTCCACCACAGTAAATCCAGCTTTCTTGGGCACAGCGTGAACTGGACTTACCCACTGACTATCGGATATGGGATAGATAATCCCATTGTCTAATAGCTTCAAGATCTCAGATCTAACAGCTTCCTGCATTATTTGGTTCAGTCTACGCTGTGGGTCTCGTTTTGGCTTGGCATCTTCCGTTAAATGAATCCTATGTTGAACTATGGAAGGACTAATCCTCTTAATATCAGCCATGGTCCAACCAATGGCTTCTCTATTTTCCTTAACACAATAAGAAGGTCCTCTTCTTGTTATTTAGTTAGATTGGATGCAATGATTACAGGAAAGGATTCCTTCTCATCCAAGTACTTGTACTTGAGATGGTCGGGAAGAACCTTAAGATTAGAAGAAGGGACAGGCTCTATCACTGGTTGTTCATGGTGCAAGGGAAGAATAGGGATGGAATTAGTGGTCCTTTCAACATTTGATTCAACAATCTGATCAAGGTTGAAGTCATCAGACTCCAACTCAAATTCCTCTTCAGACTCATACTCCACCTCCTCAACATGTTCACTAGTTAAACCCTCGATCAAGTTCACTTCAAAAGAATCATTGTCCAAATCCCTAGGCTGCTTTCCCAGATGGAAGACATTCACCTCCTTTGTCATATCTCCGAATGTTAGACGCATTGAGCCATTTCTGCAGTTGATGATCGCATTTGCGGTGGCTAAGAAAGGACGTCCGAGAATGACAGGTGTTTGTGCTCTGTGATTTTGTACGGGTTGTGTTTCTAGAACGACAAAGTCTACAGGGTAAATGAATTCCCCGACCCGTATTAAAACATCTGTAATCTCCCCCTTGGGAATCTTTACAGAGCGGTCAGCCAACTGTATCGTCATTTGGGTTGGACGAAGGTTGCCTAACCCTAACTGCTGATACACGGAAAAGGGGAGAAGATTGATGCTCGCGCCCAAGTCAAGCAAAGCCCTATTTATGGTGGTCTGCCCTATGATGCAAGAAATGGTTGGGCTCCCTGGGTCTTTATATTTCACAGGGATCGGACCATTGAGCAGTTCACTTATGTTGGAAGCCAAGAAGACTTTTTTAGGGACATTTGCTTTTCTCTTTTTGGTACACATTTCTTTTAGAAATTTGGCGTAGGATGGGACTTGTTGTATGGCATCAAGGAGAGGGACATTGATTTGTACTTGGTTGAATATCTCTCTTATCTTCTCCATGTGAGCATTCATCTTATGATTTGTAAGCCTATTTGGGAAGGGAACAACAGGCTTATATACTTGCTCATCAACTTTTTTTTCCCTTTTGACTGGGAAGTGGATGGTTGTGTGCTTGATGAAGGATTGTCTTGAATCGGTTGGATTGGAACAGAAGGTTGTGGTATTGGCACAGATTTGGGAGGCTGATTTGATACCTTATTATCTACATGCTTCCCAGATCTAAGGATTTGAATAGCTTGGCATTGGCTGGGGCCCAAATCTTCAACTTCGTGCAGGGGAAATGGGTTTTAGGATTTGGCACAGGTTGACTAGGTAGCATTCCTTTTTGTCTTTCAGTCAGAGAATTAGCCAACTGCCCTATCTGGATTTGCAATTTGTTCATGTCCTGCTGCTGATTGTTCATCATTGAAGCTTGGATCTTAGATAAGGTCTCTATCATTTTCTCCAAATCAGAAATTCTCTTGTCTGAAGGGTTTGGTGGTGGATGATGCTGATACTGGGGCTGAAAATTTGCTTGATAAGGCACATGATTTTGATATGACTGGAATCTTGGTGGACTTTGGTATGAATGGACATTTGGTGGGTTCTGGTGGTAAGTCGGTGGATGAGACTGAGCAGGGTATTGTTGTGGAAATGGTTACCTCGGCTGCTCAGGACCAGACTGACTCCAAGAAAAGTTTGGATGGTTTCTCCACCCCGGATTATATGTCTTGGAGTAAGGATTGTAAGTGGGTCTGGTGTATGCGGCATTCGTACTCTCCTGAAACATTTGAGTTTGATATACTGGACACTCCTCAAACAGATGATTCAGATCATGGCAATAGGTACAACCCGGGTTTATCACAGATGATGGGTTGACCTGATTAACAGTAGAATTTTCCCTAGACTCTAGCAACTCAATCCTCTTCATCAATTGTGTTATTTTAGCTTCTGCCGCTATCGAGGATCCTATGGAGTGTAAACCAGTTCTGGAAGTTGTGGGTGTGGGTTTCTCAGTACATGACTCCCACTGGACTGTCTTTTCAGCTAAAGCCTCAAAAAGATCCCAACCCTGATCTTCATCCTTCTTTAAGAATTCTCCTTGGCACATAGTTTCAAGGAGTGTCTTAGTCTGATAATCAAGCCCATCATAGATAATTTGGCACTGGCGCCATTTTTCTATACCGTGATGGGGACACAGGGCTATTAGGTCTTTAAAACGCTCAAAGTACTTCCAGAATGGTTCATTGGCTTCTTGTTTGAATTGCATTATATTTTTCCTCATAAGGGCTGTCTTATGGATAGGATAAAACTTTTTAAAAAAGACCTTAACAAAATCATCCCATGAAGAAATTGAGCTGATAGGGAGATTATAAAGCCACTTCTTAGCAATATCCTTAAGTGCGAAAGGTATAAACCTAAGTCTGACAGCATCCTCGGTTAACTGGGAAATTCTCATCATAAGGCATACTTCTTCAAACTCTCGGATGAAGAAGTACGCATTCTCAGATTCTAGGCCATCGAATCGTGGAAGAGTGTTTATGAACTGGGGCTTCAACTCAAAGTTATTTCCATTTGTGGTTGGTAGGAGAATGCAAGATGGAAGTGATGTGCGAATCGGGTAGAACTTGTCTTGCAACGAAACGTTGTTGGTCATGACTGGGATTGTGTCGAGTGGAGGTGTATGTGCTAGTGTAGAAATTCTCACAAGCCTAGCAGAATTCGGATCTCGATACCACTCTTGCATACAAAATTACACAATCAACGTGCACCGATCACACAGCGAAAAAATGAAAAATAACAAACAAGAAAAAAGAAAAATCAATCCAAGCTATCTAGGGTTCCTGGACCTAGACGACTCCTAACTGATTAGATCGTCCATAGGAGGTTTAGTGTAGACTCTGACTATAAGCAAATCAGCCAGGGAAGGGCAAGGTTGGTGGAAGGTTTTCCGTCAGAGACGTTCCTTAATTAAGTAACCAGCAACCTTCGGGCTTTCGGCCCTCAATCCCTTTCCTAGACACTGATTTTATAAAAGTCAATTTCCAACACTTTTCCCCCTTAGGATAATCTCCTAAGTGAGTCCGGATGTCCCTAGGGCCAGCGTCTAGCAGTTTTTATTTAGAAGCTTAGGATTGTGAGTGCTTGGGAAAATGATTTGTGGGCTAAGGAAAGGGTGATAAAATCCCCACCTTATCTTTTTATGGGTAATGCCCTTAAAGTTGATTTGTGCAAGTGTACGATGTAAACAAACAAGGTTCACTCAAAGCGTAATTAAATCAAACAAAGAGTGAGTCCTAGTCAATATGCGATGCGTACGTACCTTGTCTCCAGCACTCTTCAACAGTAAAAGTAAAGGAATTGAAAGACACGTGCCTAGAGATGCAAATGTCTAAACAATTTTTTAACTTTTCAACAAACTTTTTACTGTTGATTATTAGCAGATATAAGGTGAAGCATACAAGATTAATTATTGCAGCAGCTGTATTTTGTAGAGCAAGCAACCCTGCAGAAATTAGGTCAGTAGTTAACTCCTCCTTGCCGCAATTCTGCGGCAAAAGCCGTGAATCTGCGGCAATTCAGAGGACTTCTGGTTTCTACTTTCGAGAGCAGAAGCCCAAAGCCACTTATATGTTTCTGCAATACAAATTTTCCTGTTTTCTTCACCTGTAACCTGCAACAGAGAAGAAGATTCGTTTAGTTTCTCACTTGAAATCAAAAAACCGTTGCTCTCCCCGGCAACGGCGCCAAAAAATTTGATTAGGTAAGGATAGTGTGAAGTTTTTGCACAAGTATTATGTAAAAGAGGAAAGGTTTAGATTCAACCTTTAGTGCTTGATCACTTCACAATGTAGTTAATATGATTGATGTATCCTTTCCAATCTCCGTTATAGCAATGGCTATACCGGGTCGATCCTCGAGGAGAGCTCACGATGGAAGTTTTACGGTCCTTAGTGAAGAAAAGAAAACGAAGATTCTTCTTTGTATTTACACAAATGCAAGAAGCATGGAAAAGAAAATGAAAGAATTGGTGGATTTGTGCATAATGGAAAAGAAATCAAAAGAACTTTGGAAAGTGTATTGCTAAGAAAGAAAGCTATTGAAGAATTCTTAGAAGAAAACTTTGGATGAGAAAGGCCATGGCTAGCTAACTTTACCACTTCGCTAACTTACTAAGCTCAATGGTGATGCTTGATTGCCTCATGTTGATTCATTGGCAATAGAGATTACTTTGCTTGTTTGTTCAAGTACTTTACCGTTTGGAAGATGAGTGTTCCTTTAGGTCTTAGCTTGTAGCCTCATGTTGATTCATTGGCTCTCAAGATAGATTTTCAATAATGAACTCTAGGAGTGACACTCAAGGGATGCTAAGGAAGAAGATACAACATTCAATTAACATTCAAGACATAACAACAAATTAGCTTGAAGTAAAGAAGTTGTTCTACAAGTAGCATATGTTTGGTGATCCATCTCCATGTTCCATCAAGGCTCTTATTCTAGACAAGGCTCTAAATGAGGCACACATGAGTCATATGGAGTTTGAACAAGCATTTACCAAGTGAAAGCAACTCTACTTCCTTGGAAAGCAAAAGAAACTCTAACAATGCGAGTATAGAAAATAGCAATCATCCAAAGAGATAGAAGTTAGCTAGGTAAGTTGTTAGCTAGCCATGTAAGAGAGATTTAGCTATACATTGCACAAGAAACAAAACAACAATTCATGATGTAAAGCAATAGAAGTAAAGCAATAGAAATGCACTAGAAGTAAAACAAGAAAGTAAAGCAAAGTAAAGCAACGTACTAGAGATTGTAAAGAGAAGAATGAAGTTTTGATTAATCCTTGCTTACAAGTAATGTCACCTCCTTGCTTACAAGCTTTCAACAACACTCTCTTTTCTCTCTTTGACAAAATCTCTAGGAGGAAGAAGAGGGAGACTAAAACCTAGAGAATACTAAAACAAAATACAAGACTTTCCCCTAATCTCTCCTCTCTCTTCTCTGCTCTCTTGTGCAAGCCCTGGTCCTATATTTATAGGCCTCAGAGAGAAGCATCTAGAGCCCAGGTTGTTGGAGAGAAATCTGGGCCCTAACCACCCTGTAACTGCCGCAGATACGCGGGAAAGCGCAGTAAAATCTTGGCCGTTCAGGCCAGATTTTCTGGTACAGGTTTGTTATGAGTTTGTTATCCACGTGGCCTTCTGGAAGATTGAGTTGGCGCGAGGATCTCTCCTGATTCTGGATTCAAACTTGGGCTCTTTTGGGCTTTGAATTAATCTCTTTAATTATTGTTAATTAAAGGGGTTTTGGGCCTTTTTCTCTTTTAAGATGTGGACCTGCAAAAATAGAGAGAAGATGATCAAGAATCATATTTTTATTGACAATTTGCATGGTATGGAAGCGGTAAAATATGCAAATATGTATAACAATCAATACCCACTTCTTTGGGCTGTTTTAGCCAAGATTTTTAAGAGCAAAAATTCCTATTCTTCAAGTATTTTTCAGCAAAGATTTTTGGAGTTATAAGTTTTATTTATATTTGTTTTTAAAGTGTTAGAATTTCAAAGAAAATAGAGTCTTTTGGAAATTGATTTTTGATCTAAATTTCAATATCTATTTGGAGATTTTCCCAAGTGATTTTCTTTGTTCAAAACACTTTATTTTCTCACAATTGAGCTATCTATCTATCCTATCTATTAGAATCTATTTTGTGAAAAAATTGGCTTGTGATTGTTGATACCACCAAGAGTTGTAAACCTTCCATACTTTGTGATATCTCTCTAGTGAGAGGTGATTGTGTTGATATCCCTCTAGTGAGGGTGATTGTAGAGATTGTGTTGTTATCCCTCTTAGTGAAGAGGTGATTGTTGGAGTTGTGGCTTTGTGCTTTATCCCTCTTGTGTGAGGTTGATAGTTGTTTGGCTAAGTGCCCATCCCTTTAAGTGTAGAGGTGATTTGTGTTGTGCCTTGCCTCTTGTGTAGAGGTTGTATTGTTGGAGAGAGGAGTTGTGTACTCCCAATTTGTATTACCCAAATTCTCAGTGGAGGTTCCATGTGTGGGAAGTCTTGTGTGGACGCTATAGTGGAAATCCTTCTGTGTGAAGGCGGGGACGTAGAGCAGAGACTCGAATCTCGAAACATATCTTGGTGTTTGTATTTTTTCACTATCTCTAAACTCTCTCTTTCATTGTGCATTGCATCATATTGTTCATATCATATATATGCTTGGGTTTGATTGTGTGCCATACTTGTGTTAAACCAAGAGAGCTTTACATAGCACCTTAACTCTTATTTAGAGGAATTTAGAGGAGATAGTCCAGAGCCCTTCGCCGGGAATTCGGCTACACTCTCTGGTTACACTAAGTGCGTAGTATGGTATGTGTCTATTACAAGTGGTAATTGGTATTCGCTGACATAATTAAATAACAAAACTAAATTTTACATTGACATTATAAATTGAACTTGATATATATATATATATATATATATATATATATATATATATATATATATATATATATATATATATATATATATATATATATATATATATATGTTATGATAGACATATGACTGACTCTATCCATCTGATATATGTGTGATTGTGATAGACACCTGACACACTAATCTGGACATCTAGTTCTGTTACTGACTGCTTTATTTACTTTCTATTTATGTCTTGCTTGTTATATCAGTGTTATTCCAATATATATTATTTTCATATGCTCACACGTTATACGCACGTGCATTTTCCCCTTTATTTTTACACATTCACTAAGAGTTCTGACTCCCTTGATTTGCATATCCAGATCAGTGGTCATTTATTGCTGATCAGGTATTTGGAGAGGATCACATGCATCTTGAGGAGCTGGAGTTCTGTTACTTGACATCCTTTCTCGGTATTCTCTTACTTATCGTTATTCCTATCGCTTTCATGATTTTGTGCATTTGCACTCAGTACTTGTTATATTCCTTTACTCATTTGTTATCATGTGTGGACATTTACATGTACTGTTGCAGTATTATCATATTATCATAGTGATTATATAATTTGTTCAGGTTATTTTAGGCTTAGCGTGTATACGTGAGGTATTCTCCTCGCGTGTATACGCGAGGTACGTCGCCGAATATCGTCGCGACTCCGTTTCCATATATATTAGGAAGCGGGGCGTGACATCGACTATATGAAGAAAACTCAATAGTTCTAAGTCCATTTAAAGACTTTATTGCTTTCAATAAAAGGTAGACTAGAATTTGAGAAAAAAATATTTTGGGAGTTTTTTTCCTTGAGGGGTGTATTGCCCATGGCGGGAATTGAAACCCTAACTGTGAAGTAGAGCATGCGGCGAGAAGCGACATGAGGTCAAGATCAATGAGTGCGTCGTGAAGCGGCATGAGATCCGTAGAGGTGGAAAACCTTCTCACTTATCTCTTAGGTAATAATGAGTCATCTACTATTTCTTTCATCTCTCATCGTTTTTCAAAATCCGTAGACTCTCCTCTTTTGTTCCACATCATTTTCGCTGCCTATATGCACATGTTACTGATTTGTTAACTAACCTTATTGTCTCAAATCAAAGAAACAAGATAAAACGCACACTTTTTTCTTCTACTGGGAAATATTCATAGGTATTCCTTGCCGGAAATTTTTTAGCTTACTATAACTAAATATTAATATTGTGCCATTACGGTGGCATTTGCTTTACCCAAAATGTTTATATTTGCCTAATAGTTTCTTACTGTGAAAAAGGCTTGTTTGGTAAGAAAACTAGAATTTCAAATTCTGACAAGATAAGAAATCTTAGGGGAAAAGTCAACCTGACAGCAACAGTGTTTTGTGAGGCACAAATTGCCAAACATGCCCATTTTCAAACACACAAACTCTTTTGTGGGGCTCAAATATATTTCGGACTGTGGAGTCCACAAATGGAGAGAGGATGTCAGTTTCTCACGCTAACTAACAAGCCCAAAATCCACTTTCCAATCCCTCTAATTTTTTTTTTGCCAATCAAACACACACTGCACAAAAAAATACAAGGGGTTCACAAATTCTGAGAAAATGAGCACTTATCAGCCCATTTTCTCTAAACAACCAAACCTTAAGTCCCCGTCGCTGTAATTTGAAATAAAAATAGTACCTTTTCAATTATCATATCTTTCATAGTATCTGAAAAAAACAATATTCTTTGTACTCCTTTATCAAGTCGTAGTTGATTAACTATTGACTACACCCAGTCAGTCAATATACTGTCAATTATTTATTTGATAGATATCTGATCAAATATTTATTTTATTAGATGGATATATGTAGGTAGTCACTCTCTTTTGAATGTTTCATACCAATTTCTCTCATAAATCATTTGTTCTTGCCTTATTTAATATCCTATTACATGGAGAAGGAAGCTCTTTCTGTGTTACACAATTGAAATTCTAAACATGCATTTCTCTTTGTTTCTAGTTTCTTCTCAACTTTTATCTCTTAAGATCACAGTCAAGTCATTATGTCATGGCTCTTTTAACCTCAAGCTCCAGGAAACAAAATATGATTACTATTCACTGTTCTTATTGTTTGTTTGTTGCAACTAAACATTCATGTTTCTACATAGGTTCCATCTAGAAACAAAAGAAGAAAAAGCTACATATCATAGCATAAATTGCATGTAGCTCGGCTTATTTTCTCCTTGTGAATGAATAACGTGAATAGCTCCCACCTTCTCCTTTAACAAGAGAGAACTTCTCTAAACCTGTTATTGACCTGTTTTGAACTTGCCACATCTATTGTTCAACCAGCTGGTCTATTGACCATCCAATTGTTCTTATCAATTGCTTTCCCCTTGTTCAAAAGTGTGATAATTTTTTATGTTAGCCAAGCTTATAGGATAAGGTAATTACAACAACCCTAGTTATAGGATGGTTTAGTTTCTCTTGTGCTGGAATTTAAAATTATTAACATGGGTTGGGTAAATCCTTTATTCAACCAAAAAAAAAAAAAATGGAAAAAAAGAAAAGTTGTATGCTTCATGATAGCCTTGAGGCTGGATCAAGCTTTAAAACCTGTCAATTTTACATATCAAATAAGCTGGAAAAGAGGTAAGTAGAAAAGAAAACTAAGAGAATGTAACTAGCAATGATATTTTAGTGAGAATGCAACTCCCACCTGACAGATGAATGTGTCACGTTCCTACATATTGGGTACCCGATTAAAAAGGGAAAAAAAAAAAGAAAGAAAGGAAAAGAAAACTTGAGTAAGATTCTTACAAACAAACTCGCTAGTCAAGTCAATTAAGATAAGAGAGAAATAATGGCCTGTTGTGTTGATGGAAGAAATATATGTCGCGCATTCAGTGGATTAAATCCTGAACTTTGGTTATTAAAGGAATCAACATCTTACATATATTGTAGAGACGGCTTATATTTTTAATCTTTTAAGCGGGCATTGTTAAGTGGGTATGGTAAGGAGGTCAGGACCAGCATCCCTGTGTTCTCCAACAAGAAGATCAGTAGCTGACCCTTCGCCATCAGATCAACAGTCCCACAAGACCAAGGGCCGAAAGCGGCCCCATACTTCAACATGGGAGAAGACGAGTCTCGTTATTGAAGAGACCACAGTTTGGCTTTGGTAAGATCAACATCAAGAAGTTGTGAATGTGCCTCACAAACTGCTCCATGAAGTGGAGAGGATTGAAGAGTGCTTGCAAATGTGACATATTAATCCATTCTAATATCATTAGTGTTACAATTGGGACATGAGACATGCCACATGAGAGAAGTCACTCTCTCTCACACATTGGAGAAAGCATCCTGTGGAGAAGGAAGAGAAATCCAAAGATATGCTCTATAAGTAGCTAGTCTGATTGCCTCATCAGCCTCATCTCAGCTGGTGCCTCATCTCAGTTGGGATACCTCTATGTGGAAATGTTCAACATCAGGAAAACAATAGATCGAAAGGTTGTTATCAGTAGCTTCAGGCAATCCTTTTCGACATTAATTTTATGCATGATATCGTCACTGCACGAATCCTAGCAACAAAAACAAACGACAGCAAGAACATGCACTTGTTCGTTGGTGAAGGTGCACAAGTGAATGCTGGGATTCTTATTCATTGCGACAGGAATTATGTGTTAGACTTATTTGGAGTAGAGTCTAAATTAATTTGAGCCTGCATAAGTCTAATTGGATTTATACATCCGTCTCTATAATCTTATGTTATTGCACTCAATAAAAAATTCATCAAGCCTAATAATTTGGTTCTAAATGCATTTCATTTACAATTAATCATGAGTGTATTTAAATTAAGATGTGAGACCCATCTACACCTGTGGAACTCATATTATCATCAAGGTTCTAAATCTATAATGAGTTGAACTAGAATTCCTTGATGCTATATATATCATGCCTAGGATTCCCTCTCTACCACCAATCTATCATGACCTAATCTCTCTCTTGGAGACCTCTCATCTCCTCTAACGATCAAGAAGAGAACTTTGTGGCTGGAGAGAAGAATCTCCTCCTCAACTCCAGCGTTCTCAAGATCGGCAACCTTTGGCATCCCTTTGGTGATGGAATCAGGTATGTTTAAACCCTCATTCTCTTTAATCTTAATAAAGAGGCTTACAGTATATGTATAAATCTTATATGGAATAATTATTAAATCTAACAATTAGTATCAAAACCTCCTCTTTATCGGATCATGGGATATACATAAATGTTTGATCTCGATCTATTAAAATTACAGTCGACTCTTTATTTAATTTAATATAAAATTATTTTTTGTGTCTCAGATAATTGAATTAAATTTAGATGATTAAATCGAATTATGTATATATTTTTTCGGAATTTTTTTTGTGTGTTATTATTTTAATTCTGTTTTTTAAACTAAAGCAAAAAGTAAAAAAATAAAAAAAAGAGATTCTCACTGCATGTAAGCAGGCGGCTGCATGCATGCAGGCGGGCCCTGGCTAGGGCTGCAGCCACCGGCTATCGCGCGCGCCTCAGCGGCCACCATGGGCCAGCGGTGATTACAGTGGCATAATGGAGATAGTAAAAAAATAATTTTATGTGTTTTTTATAATTCAGTTGGATTACGAGATTAATTAGAATAAGAAATTTTAGAGATTGTATCTTACTATAATAAGGAAACCTACTCCTAATTAATTTCATATTAATTTTAATTGGGATTGTTGAAATTGATTTGGGTTTTAGGATTGAGATAGAATTCTAGTCTATTAAGAGTATTTTGGGGTAGAATTCTATTCAAATAAAGAGATCTAATCCCAATTAATTTTACATTAAGCTAATCGAGTTTTATTCAGTTTATTAAACCAAACCCATTAAGGAAACCTATAACTTAACCATTGCGAGTCGGGTCTGATCCAAACTCGATAAGAATTGCAGATCCGTTTTTTCAATAGAAACTTTAATTAGCCTTTAGGGGCTCATCTGACCTCTGTTTTGGGCATGTGAACAGCCGTTTCGAAGCTCTTGACGAGCATTACAGTATTATAGGCACTAAACATGACAAAATAGTAGTTATTTGACATAAATAAGGCATTGATGTGCTTCTTTATCATGGTAATATGTATCCTTATATGCTTCCGTTTCATCAATATTTATTATATTGCTTATATTATTCAAGCATAAGGAATAATGATGATTACTATAGTTGATAGCACACAGATAAAGATATATACATATTTAAGTTAATGAATTTATAAAAGAGCTTATTTAATTGTGTATATAGTTCATGCGAACAATAGCTAGACTAAAGGAAGACTATTGTTTGGCCGAATTATGTACAGCGTCAGATACTTGATGTGGGCAATGCAAGTAGGAGAACCTTGGTGTGTGGTAATCGGCCCAAAGAAAGGTTGTCACACTACATGCCCATATTGCATTACCCCTCATCAACTAGTCCGACGACAGAATAAAAATTCAGATGCGTAAATTTGTGTGGCCCATGCGTGTGGCAATCGGCCCAGAGGATGGTTGTCATTATGGCTGGGTCATGCATATATTATATGGTCGATATAGATAACTTAAACTTCGAGACCAATCCTATAAAGGGACAGTCACACCAAAAGAAGGTTGTTCTCTTACATAGGACCTAGACATTAGAGTATCTATGTTTGACCAGTACAGTGATGGCATAAAGAGACACAACTTGTTCTGAAAGTTTGGTCGACAACTCTAATGGTTAAACTTGTTGCATTTTCTGAAATTCAATTTTTTATTACTAATATAGTAGAATTTTGTTAAATTCAATGTTTATGTAAAATTGATGAGAAATTGTACGCTTATGTAGTCTAAATTGAATGGTACAAACTTTAAGAAGTGGTAAGACTACATAAAAGATCGTTCTTAGATTCATGGACCTAGACTACATTTTAAAGATTGATGAACCCCTACCATCACTAACAAAATTTCAGTTAAAAAAAAGCCAATTATGATAAGTGGAAAGGTCAAATATGATGTGTCTACTGGTCAAAAAGTATTCTATTCCATAACTATTAGGGGTTTTATGCCTAATAAAGTCTGTGCTAAGATTTTTCAGCTAAAGTAGCCGACTGGTTTATAAAATCGGATAAAGTTAAGGTCAGCACGTATCTTAGCAAGCTGATAAATATGCGCTACAATGGTAACGGAAATATAAGGGAGTACATTATGAAAATGTCCAATATTATTTCTAAACTAAAGACACTGAAATTGAAACTCTTTGAAGAGATTCTAGTGCATTTGATTCTGATCTCTTTTCTTATACAGTATAATCCATTTTTAAAATTTTTTATAATGCTCAAAAGGAAAAGTAATTTTTCACTAAGCTCATTAGTCACCGTGTCTGAAAAGAAGAAAGATTGAAACAAAAAACGACTAAAAGTGCTTACTTAATATTCAGGATAATACTTCTAATAAGAAAAAAAAAGTGAAACTAAAGGGAGGAATATAAACACCACTACAGTAACTGATCCTATGCGACAAAAGTGCAGGAGAAGAAGCCTAAGGTCATTGCATGCTTCTTCCTCAAGAAAGTAGGCCACCTCAAGAAGGATTGCATAAAGTATCAGAAATGACTAATTAAGAAGGGTATATCTCATATTTATATTTGTTATGAAAATAATTTAGCTTTCGTGCCACTCCATACATGGTGTATAGATAATTCACATAAGTGTTTCCATGCGAAACTTTCAAACCTAACGGAGGCGCAGCCCAGCTGAGCGATACGTACACATGGGTGATGAAAATAAAGTTGCAGTTTTAGTTGTTAGAGTCTGTAGGTTTAGATTCGATTCTGGTTTTTTTGTTTTAAATTTGGCTGAGACTTTATATGTACTGTCCTTTTAGGAGGAATCATATTTCTATTTCATTGTTAAATAGATCTGGTTTTATGATCACTCTTAATAATGAAATGATTAGTATATTTTTCAAATTTAAAGTTATTGGTACTAGAATTCAGATTGTTGGCTATATAAATTGAAACTCCATGCTTCATATCCTGAATCTTTACATGTGAATAGACTAGGAATTAACGAACATTAATTAAAGAAATATTAGAAAGTTTGGTGCTAAACGGAGTTCAAGAAGTCTTGAATTTTATATATATAGACATTTGTGGTCAATTCGCTACAGCTTATTGGAATAGTCACGAATAATTCATCACTTTTACAAATATTTACTCTGACTATAGGTACCTATACTTGTTACATGAGAAATCTCAATCACTGGACATGTTTAATATCTATAAAGCTGAAGTTGAAAATCAACTGAATAGAAAGATTAAAGTTGCTAGATCTGATCATGGTGGTGAGTATTATGGTAGACACGACGAATCAAGTAGATGTCCAGGACCATTTGCCAATTTCTGAAAGAGTATGGCATTATCGCTTAGTACACCATGTCAGGGACATCTCGTCATAATGGTGTTGCTGAGAGACAAAATCACACACTTAAGGACATGGTTAGGACTATGATAGCTCACACTACTCTACCAGAGTCATTATAAATTGAAGCCTAAAAGACAGTTGTCTACCTCCATAATAGAGTACCTAGCAAAATAGTAACTAACATCTCATATGAGTTATATGAAGGTACACTTAGAGGGGGGTTAATAGGTGTACGGCTAATCTAATGAACTAAATGCGAAATTTAAAACTTAATTGCAACTACACTTAATGCAACCAAGAGTGTAGCCGAATTCCCGATGAAGGGCTCTAGACTGACTCCTCTTGATTCCTCTGAATAAGAGTTGAGGCGCTATATGAAGCTCTCGTGGTTAAGCACAAGTGAGGCACACACAAACAAGCCAAGCATATAATATATGAATGAGCAATATGAATAGATGCAAGGCACAAATAAAGAGAGAGAGTTAGAGTCAATGGATCAAATGTAAACAACAAGATGTGTTTCAAGGTTCGAGCACCCAGCTCTACGTCCCCGCCTTCACCGAGAAGGATTTCCAATCCACTAACTTGTCTACCTAGGACTCCCACACAGGGAACCTCCACCGAGGATTTTAGGGCAATACAATAACAGGGAGTACCCAACTCCTCTCTCCAACTAATACAACCTCTCACAGAGGCAATGCACAACCAACTCAATCATCACCTCACACAAGAGGGGTAGGCACCTAGCCAAACAACCACAATCCACCTCTTCACCAAGAGGGATACAAATCCAAACTCCACCTCTCACTAGAGGGAGCAAACCACAATCTCAACTTCTACACTTGAGGGAGCTAACCACAACCCAAATAAACCTCTACCCAAGAGGGATATCACAAATGAAAGGGTATAACACTTGGTGGTATATCTCAACCACAAACACCTTCTTCTCCACAAAAACAAGGATCCTATAGAAAGGATAGAATGATAGCTCAAGTGTGGAAAACCAAGAGTTTGGAAACAAAAACACAAAGAAAAATATTTAGGAAAACAACTTGTATTTGATAGAAATGAAGAACTAAGCAAATATCCCAAATCCAAATTTTCTCTGATTTTTCCAAACCCTAAAAACAAATGAAGATGAAAACTTTGAAGCTCTAAAAACTCCTTTTGAAACTTGAATAAATCACTAGAAGAATGTAGATTTTTGGCTCTTGAAAAACTTGAAAATATGAAAATTTTTCTCTTGAAAATTCTTAACCAAAACAGTCCCCCAAAGCCCAATAATAGGGCTGGAGAAAAACTAGCCGTTGGGGCTGTTTTTTTAGCCCTGGCGGTCGACCGGGCCGGTCGACCGCCAACGGTCAAAAATTTGACCGTTGGAGCCCTCCGGTTGACTGCCCGATTGACCGTGCCAATCCAGAGAGCAAATGCTCTCTGGCCGGTCGATTGCTCGGTCGACCGTCCAAGCCTTAAGGTCGACCGGTCGGTCGACCGCCCCCACCTGAGAGTGGGGTACTTGCAGTCGGTTGACCGCCCAGTAGACCGGCCCAAGTGGCTGGCCAGCGTGCACATTTTGTGCACGTCGGTCGATCGGTCTGGTCGACCGACTCTGGGTCCGGTCGACCGCCAGAGCCTGGCAGGCAGCAATAAGGGACTGAAAAACTGGGTTTTTAATATCTTATAAAATTCCATAAAAACTCTAAAAATTCACAAAAATAAGTTCAGTATAATACATTGAAATACAGACTTGTGTGAAAAATTTCAACACAAATTTTAAACTTTTTGAACCATTTTTGTGACTTAGAAATTTTGCCGAAAACCAAAATCCGTATTTTCTAAAACTTAGATTTTTCAAATGGAAATCCGATTTTTCCAAACCTCATCTAAATACAAAAACATGATACTTAAACAACTTTTAGGCATGATGTATATGGATATAAATCAATATACATAAAAGATATATATATCATTGTTTTTGACAATAAATCCGAAAATATGTTTTGATAAAAATACAAAACACCAAACACATGAATAGGCATATCAAAATAAGTTTGTTTACGATATGAAAAATACATGTATATAGAACATATCTAATGTACATTTAAACAATGTAAACTTGTTTTGAATCTATCTATTCATGAAAATCAAGACCGGTTAAACAAAAAACCGAAACCGATAAACATGAAACTAGAAACACGTGTGTGTGTTGTGAACTTGAGCTTATCATACTATCTAATCTTTACACATGGATCTAAAACAAAAACTAAACGAGGTCTTCTTGACGAACTCCGTCTTCAAGTCGACTCGATCCAAACCGTGATCCACCGAGCTTGACTCCAACGAGTGCTATATATAATCTTAATGCTCGAGCTCTTGAATCTGTTGGCCCAGAGACTTCCACTCTAGTTTTGATGATGATTAACTCATATAGTTATGTTTACTAATTATCTTGTGATGTTTAGTTTCAGATCATTAATCAAGATATTAGTTGGTGATTAGCTTCAACAAAGGAGTTTTGAAGCCTTTCACATGGCGATTCAAGAGCCCGAGCATAAAGATCGTACATAGCACTCGTTGGAGTCTAGCTCGATGGATCACGGAGTTTTGGATCGAGTCAACTTGAAGATGGAGATTGTCAAGTAGACTTAGATATCCTAGTTTAGTTTGTGTTTTAGATCCATGTATAAAGATTAGATAGTGTGATATGCTTAAGTTCACAATACACACACGTTTCATGTTTTGGATATTGGTTTTTCGGTTTTTGGTTTAACCGATATTGGTTTTCATGAATAGATAAGATCAAAACAAGTTTACATGTGTTTATGTATATTAGATATGTTCTATATACATGCATACTTCATATCTTAAATAAACTTAGTTTGACATACCTATTCATGTGTTATAGAGTTTTGGTATTTTAACAAAACATATATTTGGAATTAAAGTCAAAACATGGATATGCTTATGTTTCATGTATATTAGACTTATGTCCATATGCAACATGCCTAAATGTGTTTAAGTTTCATGTTTTAGTATTTAAATGAGTTTTAGGAAAAATCAGATTTCCTATTGAAAGATCTAAGTTTGAAAAAATACAGGTTTTAGTTTTCGGAAATATTTGTAAGACACAAAAATGGTTCAAAATGTTTGATATTTGTCTTGAAATTTTTATCACATGTTTGTATATCAATGAAAAATGATAAAACTATTTTTGTAAAATTTTAGAAGATTTATGGATTTATTAGAATATTTTTTAACAAGTTTTTCTGACCCAGATTTCTGTCTGACAGGCTGGCGGTCGACCGACTGGTCGATCGGACCCCAGAGTCGGTCGACCGGGCGGTCGACCGACGTGCACAAGCTGTGCGCGTTGGATAGGCACTTGGGCGGTCGACTGGGAAAGAGAGCCTTGCTCTCTGTTTTTTGACTGTCGACCGACCAGTCGACCGCTGGCTTCCAACGGTCATTTTTTGACCGTTGGCGGTCGATCGCCAGCCGCCAGAGCTTCCAGAACAGCTTTAACGGCTAGTTTTGGATTGGGGGCTATATATATACCCTATTGTTTTGAGTTTTTGGTTAAGATTTCTAGAGCAAAAATTTCTCCAATCTACAAGTGTTTTTAAACAAGTTTTCAAAAGTGTTTTTGTGCCAAAAAGGATTCATCTTATTTGTTTTAGGGTTTTGGAAAAAATCAAAGAAAATAGAAATTTGGGAGTTTTGTATTGTTCTTCACTTCTATCATCTACAAAGTATTTTTTCAAGTATTTTTCTTTGAGTTTTTGTTTTCCAAACTCTTGGTTTTTCACACTTGAGCTATATCTTCTATCCTATTCTATAGGATCATTTATTTTGTGGGAAAAGTATTTGGTTTATGGCTGAGATATACCACTTTGTTGTACACCCCTTCTTTGTGGATATCCCTCTTTGGTAGAGGTGGATTTGGGTTGTGTATTGCTCTCTCTTGGGTAGAGGTTGAGGTTGTGGTTTACTCCCTCTTGGTGAGCTGGAGTTGGTTGGTGTTTGTATCCCTCTTCAGTAGAGGTGGATTGTGCTTGTATCCCTCTTCGGTAGAGGTGGATTTGGTGGAGTTCGGTACGCCGATCTTCGGTAGATCATTTGTATTGCCTCGGTGGAGGTCGTATTGGTTGAGAGAGGAGTTCGGTACTCCTAGTGGATTGAAAATCCTTCTCGGTGAAGGCGGGGACGTAGAGCTCGGTGCTCGAACCTCGAAACACATCTTCTTGTTTGCGTTTGATCAATTGGCTCTCAAGTCTCTCTCTCTCTTTTATTTGTGTATTGCATTATTCATATTGTCATATCTTATATGCTTGTGTTGTGCCTTGAATCTATTCATATTGCTCATTCATATTCTATGCTTGGCTTGTGTGTGTGTGTGCCTCACTTGTGCTTAACCACGAGAGCTTCATATAGCGCCTCAACTCTTATTCAGAGGAATTAAGAGGAGTTAGTCCAGAGCCCTTCACGGGGAATTCAGCTACACTCGTTGGTTGCACTAAGTGTCATTGCAATTAGTTTTGTTATTCCGCATTTAGTTCTTAGATTAGCCTTATCAACTATTCACCCCCCCTCTAGGTGATTTCAATTGGTATCAGAGCCTACGCTCCTGATATTTGGTTTAACCACGTAGGAGTGAGATCTTGGTTTGCTAATCTATCATTTGCATTTGCACGTATATTTGTTTGCACACACTCATGGATTGCTTGTCACCTCCCATGTTTGATGTTTCCAACATTGACACATGAAAATTTAGGATGTCCATGTATTTGAAAACCCTAGGCTTGCATGTTTTCCTTGCCGCTACCAAGAAATGCTATTTTGGTAACCGCAATCATATAGGGGCCAATACACTTGCCCTTGAGGCTATTAGAAGCACGCTTAACAAAGATTATCTTATGCTTGTTTCTAACTATAATTCTGCCTTTACAGTATGGAACAAGTTGACCACCTCCAAGCTTCAATTGCCAATTCAACCGGAGGAGGAATCTAGAAGAGAATACGAGTCACAATGCTTCATGGTCCAAGGGAATGACTCCCTTGAGGTATACTCGGAAACCCAATTAGATTGTGATGATGCTAGTTCTTCATGTGATGATCATGTTGATGCCAATGCCTTGAATGAAGAACTATCCATTGTATGTGAAAAATTATTAGAAAACATATAATCTTTTGAAAAAGAAGAGTTTTGAATTAAAAGATGAAAACAAGGTTTTATGTTCAAAGCTTGATTTGGTTTTACAAGAGAAGGAAGAGATATCAAGTGAATGTGACTCACTTAAATCTCAACTAGACCTTGCCCTAAAAGAAAATGAATTTTTAAAAATTAAAAATGATTGTGAAATAATTTTGAAGAAAAATGAAAACTTGTCTTCAAAAGTTAATTTTGTTTTAAAAGAAAATGATTGTTTAAAAATGAAAATTGCTTCCATTTCTAAGGATTTAGAAATTTGTTTAAAGAAAAATGAATCTTTGAAAAATAATATTGATTCACATGTTTGCCATGCTAGTGTAGTATCACATACATCACCTATTGCATGCCACACTTCTACTTCAATTGAAAATGATATATCTTTCCTAAAGAAGAATATGGATTATTTGGGCTCCACTTTGAGCCAATGTGCTTTGAAACCATACACATTTGGAATCCTTGGTTCGAAAGAAACAAGTTCCATCTTTGCATGCACACCCTCCACGGCATACACATGCTCCTCACGGTCACAACCATCACACATTGTATGCTCATGTGTACACTTATACACATTGTGGACGTAAGGGCCACCTTGCTAAATTTTGTTTTGATCGTATAAATGATTGTAATTTAGCAACTAAATTTGTTTGGTTAGGAAAGGTGCTAACCCCCATGGACCCAAAAGAGTATGGATACCAAAGATCACCCCTATTGTATTTGATGTAGGTGTGGGCTCTCGCATGACGTGACAGTATCGGTACCTTGGAGTGGATGCGTTCTGAGCTTCGTGTGGACCATTTGGATGCATCACTTTCAGGGATGTTTTGGTGGGAAGACCACCTTGGTTTGGAGAACTAGAGAGGTGCCTTCATTGGTTTTGGTATCGATTTCTAACTCCCGTTTATATTTACTTGCTTTCATATCATTATTTATAGCATGTTTTGATGTTTTATTGATTAATATGATTATGCCATATGACTTAGATTAGTGATATACATGTTAGTTATTTGAGACACCCATGTTTAATATGGACTTATATCATTGTGTTCTCACTTTGTTTTAAACTAATATGTATGTCCTAGATCTAATGCATGTGTATAAACATAATGATCATATGGATGTTTATGATTTTTGTTTTGATGCTTTATGTTTTGATTAGTATGTTAAATACCATGATTATTAGACCATTGACATACATGTATAACTTTTGAGATCACCCATGTTCATATGGATCATTCTTTGTGTTCTCACATATGTTTAGCTATTATGTATATCATAACTCTAATAGCATGTGGATTTACATAATGATCATATTTATATATATCATGTGGATTTATGTCATGTTTTATGCTTCATGATTTGATTACATGTTTAAATGTTAGTTTTCATTAAAACTAGGATATATATACTTGTACATATAGTGGGCTACAAATAGATCATTTATATGTGTTTGTGCTTGAATGCTCATTTGTACCATTAGATGTGCTAGTATAGTCTAGTTTTGATGATTCATGCATTTGACTTGTATTCCTATTTTATCCACGTTTTCATGTTTTTGTGTTTTCACTTCATGTATATGTTTATTTTGCCAAACCTTAAGATATACATGTATACCCCTTGAGTCATTTGCTTTTTATGCAAATCTTTATTATGGACTCAAATTGTGTTTAGGGATATGTATGTATACTTTTTGTTTTGTCAAAACATACATATGCCTTGAAGTATAAATTGTTTCTAATGAAAATTTAGTTTTTCATGCTTTCATGTTTAAAGGAATTTCACATGAGCTTATTGACTATCTTTCATGATTATGTTCTTCACATTTTATTTGAACACTTACCTTTATTGTTTACTCATGTTTTATTTTCATGAGTCATATTTATGCTTCATTGACCTTGAGTGTTGGCTATCATGTGAATTTCATGCTTCATGAAAAATATTTTTGTTTTATTCCTTACTTGAAGGATTTCGTACTAGTTTATAAGATTTTTCATTTAACTAGTTGCGGGATTCTTCGTTATGGTAGAGTTTTTCAAATATACACTATTTTTCAAACCTATTTTTGAAAACCCCTACCTTCCAAGGGCGTTGTTGTGGGAGACCATGCCTTGTATGCTCTTTATTGAAAATCATTTTATACATGAGCATGAAATGGGTGGTAGATGATATGAGGTATACACTTGATATTATTGTTGTTTCAATTGGTATCATTGAATTTTTTCAATTGGTATCAATATTGACATTTCTTATATACTCATATATCTTTTTTGTATGTATGCTTTCACTTCAAATGTTATCAATTTCGATTGGTATCTAATTTTTCATACATATACATATTTTATTTGTGCTTATTATATCCCAATATCTTTAAGCACAAATTTTTGATTATGCAAAGCTTGAATGTTTAATGACTATCATGTTTCTATTAATGAGTTTTCTATTGGTATCTTAAACAGGCTTATGCATCGTTTATTTGGTATTTCATAAATGGGGAGAAATTCGTATTTTTATCTTTCATTGGTATTTTGTTTACCGTTGATTTCTACTCCCACACTTTATGTTGAAAATTGATTTTGTTTTGGTATCATATGTTCTAAATGACAAATACTTACAATTGGTATCTTTTTGTATCAAGATGCGTATTTGAATAATTTAAATTGGTATCAAGATTTTATTTGTTTTCTCAAAATTGGTATCAATGGCCTTATTTACTTTCAAGATGTATATGTTTACTTTCATTTGGTATCTAAATGTACTACTTTGACACATTTTTAATTGGTATCAAATTTATTTTATTGAGAAAATTCGAAACGTTTTAATAAGAAATGTTAAAATTGTTTTGATTTATATTGCATATATGCAAGGGGAGCTTAACATCTCTTCTACATATAAATTCTTGTTGTGTGTATCCTATATTGATGAGCTTGACAACTCTTCTTTATGCGATACACGTGTGTAGGGGGAGCTTCACATCTCTTCTTATACATTGCATATTATGTATTATGTGAATTAGGGCTTATCATCTTTTCTTCATGTAATGCATATATGTAGAGAAGTTAACTTAGCGTCTTCCTCTTCATAAATGTATATCACATATATTCTTATTATTGATTTGAGTTTACCCCTTTATTGATTCTTTGTTTCGAACAAAAAGGGAGAGAACATTGTTTGGTTTTTACTTTAACCCCTTTGTTGATGATTGACAAAAGGGGGGAGAATTATTTGAGTTTATATGCATGTTTTATATGCAGGCTTTATTTATCTAGAAACATAGTTTTTATTAGTTTGTTGTTTAATTGGTATCAAGAGAGCTTTGTTTATCTAGAAACATAGTTTTTTATTAGTTTGTTGTTTTAATTGGTATCAAGAGCATGTTTTTGTATTTGGCTTCAAAAGCTTGTTTTATGTATGTCTATGCATTATCATGTTTAATATTCCTTGTATATTTTATTGTTTGTTGCTATGCATGAGTTAAGGGGAGCTTCTTTGAAGCTTAACTTTAATCCATGCATATATAACTCCATGAGTTTTGTCATCATCAAAAAGGGGAGATTGTTGGCCCAGAGGCCTTCGACTCTAGTTTTGATGATGATTAACTCATGTAGTTATGTTTACTAATAATCTTGTGATGTTTAGTTTCAGATCATTAATCAAGATATTAGTTGGTGATTAGCTCCAACAAAGGAGTTTTGAAGCCTTTCACATGGTGATTCCAGAGCCCGAGCATAAAGATCATACATAACACTCGTTGGAGTCTAGCTCGGTGGATCACGGAGTTTTAGATCGAGTCAACTTGAAGATGGAGATCGTCAAGAAGACTTAGGTATCCTAGTTTAGTTTGTGTTTTAGATCCATGTGTAAAGATTAGATAGTGTGATATGCTCAAGTTCACAATACACACACGTTTCATGTTTTGGATATTAGTTTTTCGGTTTTTGGTTTAACCGATATTGGTTTTCATGAATAGATAAGATCAAAACAAGTTTACATGTGTTTATGTATATTAGATATATTCTATATACATGCATGCTTCATATCTTAAATAAACTTAGTTTGATATACCTATTCATGTGTTTTAGAGTTTTGGTATTTTAACAAAACATATATTTGGAATTAAAGTCAAAAACATGGATATGCATATGTTTCATGTATATTGGACTTATGTCCATATGCAACATGCCTAAATGTGTTTAAGTTTCATATTTTTGTATTTAAATGAGTTTTAGGAAAAATCAGATTTCCTATTGAAAAATCTAAGTTTGGAAAATACAGGTTTTAGTTTTCGGAAATATTTGTAAGATACAAAAATGGTTCAAAATGTTTGATATTTGTCTTGAAATTTTTATCACATGTTTGTATATCAATGAAAAATGATAAAACTATTTTTGTGGAATTTAGAAGATTTATGGGATTTATTAGAATATTTTTTAACAAGTTTTTCTGACCCAGATTTCTGCCTGACAGGCTCTGGCGGTCGACCGACCGGTCGACCGGACCCCAGAGTCGGTCGACCGGGCGGTTGACCGACGTGCAAAAGCTATGCACGTTGGACAGGCACTTGGGGCGGTCAACCGGGAATGAGCCTTGCTCTTTTTTTTTTTTGACGGTCGACCGACCGGTCGACCGCTGGCTTCCGACGGTCATTTTTTTTTTACCGTTGGCGGTCGACTGGGCGGTGGACCAGAGCTTCCAGAACAGCTCTAACGGCTAGTTTTGGATTGGGGGCTATATATATACCCCATTGTTTTGAGTTTTTGGTTAAGATTTCTAGAGAAAAAAATTTCTCCTATCTACAAGTGTTTTTAAACAAGTTTTCAAAAGTGTTTTTGTGCCAAAAAGGATTCATCTATTTGTTTTAGGGTTTTGGAATATTTTCCCAAGTATTTTTCTTTGAGTTTTTGTTTTCCAAACTCTCGGTTTTCACACTTGAGCTATATCTTCTATCCTATTCTATAGGATCATTTATTTTGTGGAAAAGGATTTGATTTGTGGTTGAGATATACCACTTTGTTGTACACCTTCTTGTGGATATCCCTCTTTGGTAGAGGTGGATTTGGCTTGTGTATTGCTCCCTCTTGGGAGAGATTGAGGTTGTGGTTTACTCCTCTTGGTGAGGTGGAGTTGGTTGGTGTTTGTATCCCTCTTCAGTAGAGGTGGATTGTGCTTGTATCCCTCTTCGGTAGAGGTGGATTTGGTGGAGTTCGGTACTCCGATCTTCGGTAGACCATTTGTATTGCCTCGGTGGAGGTTGTATTGGTTGAGAGAGGAGTTCGGTACTCCTAGTGGATTGGAAATCCTTCTCAGTGAAGCGGGGACGTAGAGCTCGGTGCTCGAACCTCGAAACACATCTTCTTTTGTTTGCGTTGATCAATTGGCTCTCAACTCTCTCTCTTATTTGTGTATTGCATTATTCATATTGTCATATCTTATATGCTTGTGTTGTGCCTTGCATCTATTATATGCTCATTCATATTATATGCTTGGCTTGAGTGTGTGTGCCTCACTTGTGCTTAACCACGAGAGCTTCATATAGCGCCTCAACTCTTATTCAGAGGAATCAAGAGGAGTTAGTCCAGAGCCTTCACGGGGAATTCGGCTACACTCGTTGGTTGCACTAAGTGTAGTTGCAATTAGTTTTGTTATTCACATTTAGTTTCTTAGATTAGCCTTATCACCTATTCACCCCCCCTCTAGGTGATTTCAGAATCACCATGTGAGAAGCTCCAATACACCTTTGTTGAAGCTAATCACCTACTAATATCTTGTTAAGGATCTGAAACTAAACATCACAAGATTATTAGTAAAACAAATACATGAGTTAATCATCATCAAAACTAGAGTGGAAGGCCTCTGGCCAACAATCTCCCTCTTTTTGAGATGACAAAACTCATGGAGTTATATATGCATGGATTAAAGTTAAGCTTCAAGAAGCTCCCCCTTAACACATGCATAGCAATAAACAGTAAGATATGCAATAAATACTAAACATGACTATACATAAAACAATGAAATGAACATGCTCTTGATACCAAACTAAAACATGAATATGCATAAATATGCTCTACCAAACTTTTAAAATAAATTCTTTTTTTTAAATACATGCTCTTGATACCAATTAATTAAAAAATTTAATCAATCAATAGAAGCTCTTGATCCCAAAAAAAAAAATGAAAACTCAACTATATTCATATAAAAAACTCAAATACATGCATATAAACTCAAATACTTCTCCCCCTTTTTGTCAATCATCAACAAAGGAAAGAAAATAATGTTCTCTCCCTTTTTGTCAAAAACAAAAATCAATAAAGGGGTGACATTAAACAATCAATAAAAAGATATATGCGATATACATTCATGAAGAGGAAGACGCTAAGTTAACTTCCCTACATATATGCATTACATGAAGAAGGGATGACAAGCCCTAACTCATATAACGCATAATATGTAATGCATAAGAGGAGATGTGAAGCTCCCCCTATACACGTGTATCGCAAAAGAAGAGTTGTCAAGCTCTCAATATAAGATACACTCAACATGAATCTATATGTAGAAGAGATGTTAAGCTCCCCTTGCATATAGGCAATCAAAACATTTTTAATTTCTTGATACCAATTGAAAGTAACAAATAACATCTTGATACCAATTGTAAGTATTTTTCATTTTGAACATATGATACCAAATTAAATCAAAATCTTTTTTCAATTATTTTTCATCATAAAGTATGGGAGTGAAAATCAAAGGTAAACCAAATACCAATTTAAAAGAAAATACGAATTTTCTCCCCCTTTATGAAATACCAAATAAAACGATGCATAAGCTTGTATAGATACCATGAAAACTAATCAATTGAAATATTATAGATTTTAAAAATCAGCTTAGCATAACCAAAATTTGTGTTTTCATATATATCTTTGAGCACAAATAAAGCATATATATGTATGAAAAGTTAGATACCATCGAAATGATACTATATGAAGTGTAAGCATACATATATATAAACATATATATGAGTATACAAAAGAAATATCAATATGATACGAATTGAAACGATCCAATGATACCAATTGAAATTATAATATGATCTAGTGTATAACTCATATTACCTTCCACCCATATCATGCACAAGTTTTAAATGATTTCAATATGAACATACAAGGCATGGTCGCCCAACCAACCGCCCTTGGATGGGTAGGGGTTTTCAAAAATAGGTTTGAAAATATAGTATGTTTGAAAACTCTACCAAATGAAGAATACGAACTAGTTATAGGAAAAATTTATAAATTAGTACGAAATCCTTCAGTAAGAAATAAAACAAAAATATTTTTCATGAAACATGAAATCACATGGTCACTAAACACTCAAAATCAATAAGGCACATATCATACTCATGAAAACAAAATCATGAGAAAATATTTAAATGAAGTGAGTGTACAAATGTTATGTGAAACACATATCATGAAAGGTAGGCAATAAGCTCAATTGAAATTCCTTAAACATGAAAACATGAAAATCGTCAAGAACTAAATTTTCATTAAAACAATTTATACATCAAGGCATATGTATGTTTTGACAAAACAAAAGTATACATATATATCCCTAAACACAATTGAGTCCATAATAAAGATTTGCATGAATGTAAGTGGCTCAAGGAATGTATATGTATAGCTAATAGTTTAGATAAGATGAACATATACATGAAGTTAAACATAAACACGAAAAAACATGTAAAATAGGGAATACAAGTCAAATGCATGAATCATCAAAACTAGACTATACTAGTACATCTAATGAGTATAATAAGCGTTCAAGTACAAACATATAATGGTCTATTTGTGACTCACTAGTTGTTCAAGTATATATCCTAGTTTTAATGAAAACAAACATCTAAACAAGTAATCAAGTCATGAAGCATAGAAGTCAAAACAAAAACTCATAAATATCCACATGATCAATATGTATATGCACATGCATTAGATCTAAGACATACACATTAGTTAAAAACAAAGTGAGAACACAAAGATATAAATCAATATTAAACATGGGGTCTCAAATAACTAATCAAGTATATCACTAATCTAAATATCATGGCATATAACATACTAATCAAAAAATCAAGACATGCTAAAATGAATAATATGAAAGCATGTAAACATAAATGGGAGTTAGAGATCGTTACCAAAATCATGAAGGTAACTCTCCAAGTCTCCAAAAACAAGGTGGTCCTCCACCAAACTCTCCTTAAAAGTGATGCATCCAAAATGTCCTCTTTAAGCTCGAAACGCATCCACTTCAAGGTACCATCACTCTCACGTCATACGAGAGCCACACACCTACATCAATACACAATAGGGGTGCTCTTTGGTACCCATGCTCTTTTGGGTCCATGGGGGTTAGTTCCTTTCCTAACCCAAACAAATTTAGTTGCTAAATTTGAATCATGTATACGATCATAACAAAACTTAGCAAGGTGGCCCTTACGTCCACAATGTGTACAAGTGTACACATGAGCATACATAGTGTTGTGGACATGAACATGTGAAGCATGTGTATGCCGTGGATGGTGTGCATGCAAAGATGGAACTTATTTTTCTCGAACCAAATATTCCAAGCGTGTATGGTTCAAAGCACATTGGCTCATAGTGGAGCCCAAATAATCCACACTCTTCTTAAGCATACAAATATCATTTTCAATTTGGAAGAAGAAGTGCATGCAATGGTGAGCTAGATGGTAAAGCTACACTAGCATGGCAAACATGTGAATCTATATCATTTTTAAAGATTCTTTTTTCTTTAAATAAACTTCTAAATCCTTTGAAATTGAAGCAATTTTTATTTTCAAAGAATCATTCTCTTTTACAACAAAATCAAGTTTTAAAGATACATTTTATTTTCTTCAAAACATCATTACAATCATTTCTATTTTTCAAAATCTCATTTTCCTTTAGGGTAAGGTCTAGTTGAGATTTAAGTGAGTCACATTCACTAGACATCTCTTCCTTCTCTTGTAAAACCAAATCAAGTCTAGAAGACAAATTTTCATTTTCTTTATTTAAAGCAAAAGTCTTCTTTTTCAAAAGATTATACTTTTCTAACAATTTTTCACACACAATAGAAAGTTCTTCATTTAAAACATTTGGATCAACATACTCATTACTAGAAGAACTAGCATCATCACAATCTAATTGAGATTCCGAATATACCTCAAGAGAGTCATTCCTTTGGACCATCTAGCATGCATCGTCGGATCTCCACTAGATTCATCCTCCGTTTGGATTGGCAATGGAGCTTGGAGGAGGTCAACGTGTTCCACACTGCAAAGACGGAATCACAGTTAGAAACAATAGAAAGATATTCTTTATTTAGTGTGCTTCTAAGTGCCTCAAGGGCTTGTGCATTGGCCTCTAAATGATCGCTATTACAAAGATAAGATTTCTTGGTAGCGGCAAGGAAAACATGCAAGCCTAGGATTTTCAAATACATGGACATCCTAAATTTTCACATGTCAATATTGGAGACATCAAACATGGGAGATGACAAGCAATCCATGAGTGTGTGTAAACAATTATAAATGTGCAAATGCAAATGATAGATTAGCTAACCAAGATCACACTCCTAGATGGTTAAACCTAATATCAGGAGCGCAGGCTCTGATACCAATTGAAGGTACACCTAGAGGGAGGGTGAATAGGTGTACGGCTAATCTAATGAACTAAATCGCGGAATTTAAAACTTAATTGCAACTACACTTAATGCAACCAACGAGTGTAGCTGAATTCCCGGTGAAGGGATCTGGACTCACTCCTCTTGATTCCTCTGAATAAGAGTTGAGGCGCTATATGAAGCTCTCGTGGTTAAGCACAAGTGAGACACACACAAACAAGCCAAGCATATAATATATGAATGAGCAATATGAATAGATGTAAGGCACAAATAAGGGAAAGAGAGAGTTAGAGTCAATGGATCAAATGCAAACAATAAGATATGTTTCGAGGTTCGAGCACCCAGCTCTACGTCCCCGCTTCACCGAGAAGGATTTCCAATTCACTAACTTGTCCACCTAGGACTCCCACACAGGGAACCTCCACCAAGGATTTTGGGGCAATACAATAACAGGGGAGTACCCAACTCCTCTCTCCAACCAATACAACCTCTCACAGAGGCAATACACAACCAACTCAATCATCACCTCACACAAGAGGGGTAGGCACCTAGCCAACAACCACAATCCACCTCTTCACCAAGAGGGATACAGATCCAAACTCACCTCTCACTAGAGGGAGCAAACCACAATCTCAACCTCTACACTTAAGGGAGCTAACCACAACCCAAATCCACCTCTACCCAAGAGGGATATCACAAATGAATGGGTATAACACTTGGTGGTATATCTCAACCACAAACACCTTCTTCTCCACAAAAAGAAGGATCCTATAGAAAGGATAGAATGATAGCTCAAGTGTGGAAAACCAAGAGTTTGGAAACAAAAACACAAAGAAAAATTTTGGGAAAACAACTTGTATTTGATAGAAATGAAGAACTAAGCAAATATCTCAAATCCAAATTTTCTTTGATTTTTCCAAACCCTAAAAACAAATGAAGATGAAAACTTTGAAGCTCTAAAAACACCTTTTGAAACTTGAATAAAACACTAGAAGAATGTAGATTTTTGGCTCTTGAAAAAACTTGGAAATATGAAAATTTTTCTCTTGAAAATTCTTAACCAAAACAGTCCGCCAAAGCCCAATATATAGGGCTAGAGAAAAACTAGCCAAATGGGCTATTTGTTTTAGCCCTGGCGGCTAGCAGTTGACCGGGCCCGTCGACCGCCAACGGTAAAAAATTTGACCGTTGGAGCCCTCCAGTCGACCGCCCGGTCGACCGCCCGGTCGACGTGCCAATCCAAGAGCAAATGCTCTCTGGCCGATCGACCGCTCGGTCGACCGTCCAAGCCTTACGGTCGACCGGTCGGTCGACCGCCCCACCGAGAGTGGGGTACTTGCAGTCGGTCGACCACCGGTCGACCAGCCCAAGTGGCTAGCCAGCGTGCACGTTTTGTGCATGTCAGTCGACCGGTCCCGGTCGACCGACTCTGGGTCCGGTCGACCGTCCGGTCGACCGCCAGAGCCTGGCAGGCAGCAATAAGGGACTGAAAAACTGGGTTTTTTAATATCTTATAAATCCCATAAAAACTCTAAAAATCCACAAAAATAAGTTTAGTATAATACATTGAAATACATACTTGTGTGAAAAATTTCAACACAAATTTCAAACTTTTTGAACCACTTTTGTGACTTAGAAATTTTACCGAAAAACCAAAATTTCGTATTTTCTAAAACTTGGATTTTACAAATGGAAATCCGATTTTTCCCAACCTCATCCAAATACAAAAACATGATACTTAAACAACTTTTAGGCATGATGTATATGGATATAAATCAATATACATAAAAGATATATATATATATATATATATCATTGTTTTTGACAATAAATCCGAAAATATGTTTTGATAAAAATACAAAACACCAACAAATGAATAGGCATATCAAAATAAGTTTGTTTACGATATTAAAACATACATGTATATAGAACATATCTAATATACATTTAAATAATGTAAACTTGTTTTGAATCTATCTATTCATGAAAACCAAGATCGGTTAAACAAAAACCGAAAAACCGATAAACATGAAAACTAGAAACACGTGTGTGTGTTGTGAACTTGAGCATATCACACTATCTAATCTTTACACATGGATCTAAAACAAAAACTAAACTATGTACCGAGATCTTCTGACGAACTCCGTCTTCAAGTCGACTCGATCCAAACCTTGATCTACCGAGCTTGACTCCAACGAGTGCTATATATGATCTTGATGCTCGGGTTCTTAAATCACCATGTGAGAAGTTCCAATACACCTTTGTTGAAGCTAATCACCTACTAATATCTTGGTTAAGGATCTGAAACTAAACATCACAAGATTATTAGTAAATATAACTACATGAGTTAATCATCATCAAAACTAGAGTGGAAGGCCTCTGGCCAACATTATAGACTGAGAAATCTCCCAGTATTAGGCATTTACATATTTGGGGTTGTCCAGCGGAAGTTCGGCCATATATACCATATAAGAAGAAATTAGATTCAAGGATAGTTAGCTGTTTATTTGTTGGGTGTTTTGAGAGATATAGAGGCTTTAAGTTTTACTGTTCCTCTATTAAAACATAAAGACGGATAATGTTAATTTTTTGAGGATATTCAGAATAGTGGGAGCCAACTATATAAGGATTTCACATTTGAGAAAGAACATATTGTTATACCATTGACAACTGTTTCAAATGATGATGTAGTTGTTCCACTTCAGCATGAAAATACAGTCGTACCCTTACAAGGTACATATATAGTTCATCTTGAAGTAAATCATGCTGATGAGGTAGAGTCTGAAAATTTTCAACTACAAATGCTAGGAGATCAACCAGGGAGGAGAGGAGACCAGTCATTGCAAATGACTATATCGTTTATATCCAAGAGCATGAGTTTGGACATAGGGCTAAGGATGACCCCACATCCTTGAATGAGTCCAATTCACTCTACTAAGTGGTCAAATGTCATGAAAGATGAGTTAAAATTCATGAAAGACAATGATGGTTGAGATTTAGTAAAGTTGCCTAATGGAAAGAAACTGATTGGTTGTAAATGGGCATTCAAAACCAAGCGAGATCGAAGGAAATATCGAAGATATATGGCACGTCTTGTCGCAAAGTAATTCAATCAAACAACATTGATTATAAGGAGACTTTCTTCCCATTTTCATGAAGGATTCTTTGAGAATTTTCATGACACTAGTGGCCACTTCGACCGAAGTTACGCCAAATGGATATAAAGACTGTCTTCCTTAATGGTGACATTGAGGAATAAATCTATATGGTGCAACTAGACAATTTTGAAACCAAAGGTTTGTAATTTTTGGTTTGCAAATCAAAGAAATCTATTTATGGTCTAAAGCAATCATCCCATCAATGACATTTGAAATTTGATCACATAACTCTGATTTTTAATTTCAAAGAAAATGTAAATGATCAATACATTTATCATAAATTTAAAGAAAGTAGACTTATATTTCTTATGCTATATGTGGATGACATTCTACTAGTAAGTAATGATATGGCTCTTTTACTTAAGATCAAAATTTTGTCTTAAAGAATTTTGAGATAAAAGATCTTGGAGACACTTCTTTTATGATATGCATCCAGATTCAATATGACAGGACGCGTAGAATATTAGATTTATCACAAAGGCCTATATCAATAAGATGCGAGATAGATGTTGCGTGAAGAACTGCTTTAGGGGAGATAAGTTGAGTTTACTCCAATATCCCAAGAACGACCTATAAAACGAGCAAATGAAAGACATTTCATATGCATCGACGGTTGGAAGTCTGATGTATGCTCAATTTTGTACCTGTCCAGAAATAGCATATACCGTTGAGAAACTTGGAAGATACTTTAGATTGATCACTGTAATACTAACAAAGAAGTAGTGTGTTATCTACAGAAGGCTAAATGAAATCTGATCTGTTGCAGCTGTTCGAATACAGATTAAGACTATGTTAGATGTATCAATAATAGAAAGTCCACTTTATGTTACATTTTTTTGATTATGAGAAGATGGTGGATTTAGTTGAGAGGCCATTATAGCACACTGTGATAAAAAAGTTATAGAGCTCTATTACAGTAGTGACAAGAGTTCAGCAAAGTCTAAACACATCGACATCAAGTTTCTTGTCATCAATGATAAAGTTCGGAATCACATTGTGTCTGTTGATAATGTTAGTATTATTCATAACATTACAAATACACTCATTAAAGGACTTCCACCTAAAGTCTTATTAGAGCATATTGCTTATATGGGCATGGTTAGTCATGATGATATCCTGATTTAGTAAGAGTGGAGAATTTCATATAATAGACATTATTTCTAAGTGCACTA